>PYUH01000078.1:4668980-4722991 GCA_016808085.1 Suaeda aralocaspica
CTCTGAATCACTCTTATAGTACGTACGACTCCCGGGTACTCTCTTACTTTATAAGTAAAGGGTTATTCTTCCTCATTTACCTGTACGCCCACTTCCCAGTGCATACTACATCTTAACACCCCACCATTAACCCCCCCCGATCATATGACATTTACCTATGTCTCCGATGGACTTCACCAAACATCCTCCAATATCCCCTCTCCACCCTTCCCCTCCCCGTCCCAACCCCATTCCCCCGCACCCGTACTACTTTCCCCAACCAATCGCACAAACCCCCCCCACCGCTTAACATTAATTATAACAATTACCTTTGAGGGAGAGATTACACCCCCTAACAATACCTGATCATATAAGTTCTCACCGCTGCTGTCTCACTATCCGAATATTCCCAAATAGGGTGGTGTTGTGCCCATACCCCAACAAGACAAATGGAAAACTCAAACCTCAAAAGGCTCAAATTTATTTTTACGTGGAGCTCTCAGCGTTCATTCATCAAAAGACAATGAGGCTTAAAAACCGGCTCAAAGTTTAATTCCCCAAATAAGCCACTACTTCAACAACTCTTCAACGACTCAACAATGATCAACTAAAACATCCAGCAACACGCAAAATAACTCATCTGGAAAACAACAAAACCCAAAAAAAAAAAACCTACAGCACCAACCAAATCATTAGCTTGTGACCAGCTATATATTTATTAGTAGTAGTCGATAAATCCAAAAATCATGAGAAAATAACACCAACAAAATATGATCCCTCTTCCCACATAATCAACCAAATACGATCTTTTTCTTGTAGATTATATGATTAGCTCAATAATTTTCGAAGGACCGTCCCAGTCAAAAAACATGAGGTGCATCCCAGATGACGCAAAACAACCGTAAACACAAGCAACAACAAACCAATCAATTAAAACTGGGTAATTAACAAATAACCATTCCACAAAACCCAAATGAACCCCCTTCAACCCAAAAAATTCAACATATAATACTAGCACTTATCTAGTCCCGCGATGGATTTTAAGACAAACACCCCTAAGTTTGAATGATCATTGCTTCCAATTGCATGGATTCACAACCCATTACAGTTCTGCAGAGCTTCTTTCTTCTATCTCCAAGTTAAAACTCTGACATACCATGGTTTTCGTTCCTCTCTCACTCTGCCCTAAACCCACCTCCTATTGCCCTGTACTTTTATCATCCTGTGCCTTTTTCTTTTTTCCAATGTTTGTTGTGTAAAGCCCTGTAAGGGGAGGAGGCTGATCCCGCTGCACAAACGAACTAATCATTATTATTCCCTACGAAATTAAACTTTTTTTTTTTTCTTCGAGTACTGCCCTCAATTGCGTCAATTCGGTAGTCCCGTGTTTTGCTTAGACCCCAGCTTTTCGTTTTGTTTTCAACAACTAACCGCCCCAGGTAACAGTGGTTCTGATAAATAATGCAATTAGAAAAATTACTGTATTGAGTTAAAAAAAAATATTAAATTTTTTTATATAGGGTAGCATTCAGTCCCACATAAATCATGAGAATACATATACTTTTAAGGAATTAGAATCATGACAACTGCGCAATGTTTTTTTTGTTTAAGTGAGAGGCACAATCGTTGCTATGTTAAAGCGATGGGAGAGGATTTGACCGCCTACATGGATTTTTAACCTGGTTCTTCCCATAGTTTCTGACGTACATTTTTTTTTTTTTAAGCTGAGGAATTTAATCAATGATGCAGAGAAAATAAAACTGTTTGTTAGGTGGTAGAGAATTCACCATCTTTATGGTTTCTTGATTGCCGACTAGAACTTATTTTACTTTGAACATTGATAACAAGTTGTATAATGCGAATACGACTCTGAACACGTATGTTTTGGTCGAAACTGGAATTGTATATTTGCTGGGTGACATCACCCCGTTAAACAATGGATTACGCAATATTAAAACTAGGTTTTTGACAAACTGAACTTTCAGTTTAGACTCTGCATACTGAACTTATTTTGCCACTGTGCAATTGCTGAACTTATTTTGCACCTTGCTTAGAAAATGAAGTTTATTAAAAACAGTAACGGAGGACAACAGCTGCTGTGCCGGCTCTTAGTGTTGGTGGAGACGGGAGGAGGGATGAGCATGGGCAGGATCTGTGTTGTGGGTGTGAGGTAGGAAAGCGGTGGTAAATAGATCGGTAGGCGGGAATTGGGACAGATAATTTGAATTCATTTGTATTTTGTAGCATGAAATGTAGAAGGAGGAAATATTTTGATTTTGGACTGATTTTTTGGTCAGTATAGTATTGTCTATTTAAGTTATTAAATTAATTGGGGTGCATATCATAACGGATATGTGTGATTAAAGGAAATAACCGAGAGGATACACGGTTGGTAATTACTGAAATAACTAAAAAAGAAAAGGAAATATTCGCTCTTTAGGTAAATTATTATTGAAATGGAAATGACACAATTAGCTTGAATGTGAAATTCAAAAGGGGGTGGTTTAGTTATGACTAGTTGTTGTTACTTGTTGTGTGTGAGTGTGTATCCAGTAGTGACATCATAATGAAGGTGATCAGTATAAATTATGAAAGATTGTGCATGGTTCATGAGCCATTATGATTTGAATAGTATAATATGTTGTAGGCTACGCGGATCCATATTATTCTCTTTTAAATCAAATAATTCATTGTGATGTTGTGGAATCTTGTGATCATGAAGATCTTGGTCAATGGAATATTGAATACAAATTCACACCATACGCAAAGAAGAGAAATGATATTCACACCGTTGAATTTTATGTGCACTTCTAGTTATAAAGAAATTGTTGAGTAAATAAATATTATAAATTTGGAGTGCCCAGTATCATTTCCCGTATGCATGCGCATTGATATGTCTTCTTTATGCCAGTTGGCTATAGATTAGTACTACTCCTTCTGTTTCTAAATGTTTGAATTGTTTGAAATCTTGACACTTTCGAATATAAACCATAATATAGTCATATATCATATAGGATGTGTTTGATCGTCTTAATGGATGCTTTATTAATATCCATATATTATTAATTTTACATATACACAACAAAAGCTATTTAAGGTCAAACAAGTATTGGATAGTGCAAGTCAAAATGTAAACAAAACAAACATAGAGGAGGAGAGTAGAAAAGATGTACAAGAAGTCAAAAGAGTGAGCAGTGTAGAGTTTAAACATAGAGTATGATAGGCCCTTCTCCTGATGACCTTATTATGCTAGTGAAGTAGTTATTTTGCTGAATTGAATTATTTTTATTATCTGAACTTATTTTTGTTGTACTAAACTTATATTTGCCGAAATCACTTACCATTTATTAGGATTTAGGACATGATTTTGTTGAGTGAGTGACTTTTTGTTGTTGAACATTTTTTGTTGATCTGAACTTATTTTGTTGAGCTGACTTAACTTATTTTTGCTGAAAATAAGTAAAATAGAGCGAGGGGACAGAGGCGCATAGTTAGACTAACATTTTATTTACTTCGGAATGTTGTATTACCTTGACCTAATTACTCCATGTTATACATAGCTACTTTTTAAGTCTGGCCTTAATTAGTGTTAAATAAGAATATTTAGAGCCGTTTAGAACGAAATACAAGAGTTTGAATTGAAAAATCTTGAGAAATTAAATTTCTTACAAAAATGCATGAAGTTGGCTTCTGTCTCCTCGTCTATATTTTTGCTGATCTAACTCATTTTTGTTTGAACTGAACTTATTTTTGCTTATCTGAAATTTTTATTTTTTGCTTAGTATCTGAACTTATTTTTGCTGAACTGAACTTATTTTATGGTGAAATCATCACAATTTTATTAGGATTGAAACTGATTTTTGCTGAACTGAACTTATTTTTGCTGAAAATAAGTAAAAATAAGACGAGAAGAACAAGCTTTAATGTAGTTTAATTAGTAGTTGAAAATTACATTCGTAGATGAGCATTCCAGGAAAAATATGGAGGATATAATTAGATACCTCATATACTACGTTAATTTCCTATGTTGATATGCAATTGATTTTAAGATCGTGTCTTAATAATTAATACTCCGTAAGTGTGATAAACACAATTACGGAATTACCCGTACTCTTTTGTGAGATACGGAGTAGAACGTGCTTGGAAATTGGAAAGTATTAAAAGCAGTACAGTAGGGTAGATTTTGCCCCGTGTAGGTAGTTAGCCACTCAAACTCTTTTGAAAGGGTGTGAGGAATCCCTCGACCTGCCCAGATGGAGATGGGACCCTGGATGCCGTGCAGCCATATTCGGAGACCGGTTGCACCGTGTATTTACTCTTTTTGTCTGCACTCACCAGCGTCCCCAAATAATGTCCAATATATACGCTCGGGGTTCCCTCCCTTTATAGAGTGACACAAATTGTTGCATATTACGTTCTAGTATATATATTTCGTGTTTTTCCCTCTGGCTTACTACTTAATCTTATTTCTGGTCGCCGGGTTTGAAAGTTATATATTTGCTGTTCCCCCCGTGCTGCTAGTTGACACATATTTGTAAGGGTCATCCACTTCAATTTATAATTTTATTGAGTTCGCCAGTTACCCCCCCCCTCCTCCCATATCTTCTTTTTGTGTCAGTTCCACTATACATTTAAATTTATACACCTGCCCCCACCCGTGTAGTATGCCCGTCCTTAGTTGCCTTTCTAATGCCTCTCCCCCAATTACACCAATTTTTACCATGCATTAATGTGTAGTCCGTTATAGCCTCAAACTAATCACTAAAATCATTTCCCCTCGATGTTCACGGGAGTAGATCGTATAGCTATAAAGTGCTCAACGTCGTAAAGGTAACCAAAATCTTAGTTCAAGTTCATCCTCGTCCCAAAATTTGTATTGCCCGAACAATACGTTCGTGAGTGACCTCCTAATTCATTATGTAGACATTAGGATTATGTCGGTTCTACCGTACTGTATTATCTCGAAGAAAGGGAGTTACTCCTGAAGATATAGCCTCCGAGGTAGGTTTAAAGCTTTCTCTTTCCCGGCTCATAAGGTCGATGGGCCAACACTCCCAGCGATTTTCACCACTGTCTTCTCTTGGTTTGTGTCTTGCCCTGCCTTTCCGCTTAAGAATACACAACTAAAAAAAATAAAAGCAAAAAAGTTATATCTATAATTATAGATTGATCCTCTCAATATAGTGCTAAGGATTTAGTTATAACTAAGGCCCACAACTACCTAAAGTTAATCATTCTTATATCTCATTATGATTTACCAAAGTAAAAACATATTGTTATCACATCCAAAACGGTTGTGCTACTATGATTGTAAAAAATTAAAAAATTTATTATTTATTTTTTATTATTTTTTATCTTAAACAAAGATAAATAAATTTTTTCCCAAATTATGATGTTATGATTTATTCCGTTGACTATACTACTAAAAGACACCTAAGATATACTGGCTATAGCATTTAAATATTTAATGTTGTGGATAAGACATTATTATACAACCGAACTCTTAGCCCAACTTACGGGTTAAGTTGATAAAGTCTTAGATATACCCGAACTTAGCCCATCTCATTCAATTAGAGTAGACCGAAATTGAGTGGTGATTTGTCATAACAACAAATATATTCATTTGTTTATAGAGGATACATATTTTAATTTTTTATGGTGGTCGCAATTATTTTTATTGTTTAAAATAATTATACAACCATCGTCATTTTTAACCTATTGTCCAAATTACACCACTATTATATCGCAGCATGAAAATCTATCCTTATTCATCAAAGTTATCTAATATTGGTACGACAATCATTTAACTTGTATTTATAATATGTTAACTACACTAGACGTCTCATAAACATATCCCATTATGGTCGATCAGCATATCTTGCATTTAACTACGATTACACATCCAACTTACAAACAAGCATAGTCATCATGCAGTCATCCTCAATGTCTCATTGATGTAGTTTAATACAAGTATATTGAGCTTAAACTACCTTAGCTACTGCCTCATAGTCATCAGTTTATTGGACCATCCACTATAGAACAAATGAAAAAAGCTAACTAATTAATTCACCGGATTAGCAGTTAGGTCTACATAATTAAACATCATAGAAATTGACCTTTGGACCAAATTACATTAGCATTCATCTTAACCCCAAAATACATACGTGATACCAAAACTATACATAGAGACCTCAATATACCATATATCAATATATCACTATCAAAGGTCAGTTGATTGTTAGGTATCAAAATATATAAATTAAAAAATTATATAAAAAATAGATGAGATTATAGTCGTATATAGAGGTCGGTCGCGTTATTAAGCCAAATCAAAAATGGTAATAACAGCAACAGTGACCAAATTAAAAAGCCACACTAGAGAGAGGTTTGTACTTCTACGATTTTTCTACTTTGGTAGGGTCACTTATTTTGTTAGGAAGCTCCAATGTTTTGGTTGCATCTAATTCTTTGATTATTGCTCAAGTCCTAATTACTTATGTATGCTCAATTAATTGCTAATGTCAAAATCGTTCAACGTTATATGTCCAGTCCTAGACAAATTTTTAAAATAATAAAATTCAAATGTTTCAAGCAATCGTCGAGCATAAAAGTAGTATAAATACAAAGTAAGTTTATTAGATACTATATTTAGGGTGATTGATCGATATATTTTGTCAAAATAATAGTAAAAGCACGTATTTTTTTCTTGAAAATACGAATAATATTTAGGTTGTTTTAATTTTTTTGTCTAAAACTTATAACCATTATTATTGTATTATTGTTACACATGCATGTCATTTTCAATTTTAATGAATAATTTAATCAGACACCAAAGGCGTAATTCGCTATACATTTTTCTTTTTCTTATCCCCTTTGAGCTCCCCCCCCCCCCCCCCCCCTTCGAAGAGGTATGAGGAAAGAAAACAGAGATGGCTAAGAAAATGCTTAAAGCTTATGGACATATACTGGAATTAACGGGGAATATCCAACTGATCTTAAGACTAACACCCCCCAACCAACTCTGTTCCCCTCACCCGTGTAGCATAGGTGCTAGCTCCTTAATACATGCAACTGCTCAGCTTTCTCTAGTTAGCCAATAGCTGCTTCTTCCACCGATATTTCACACACATAATCGTCCCTTCATCCGGGCCCCCTCCTCCCCCTCTCCACCACTGTTAGCTGGCTCACACAATGCGTGACTCCTCCTTCTCTTAGCGGCGCTTCATAGTGCTCCCCTTACACGATCCATCCCGGTGATTTCGCCCCTAGCCCTCCCTGCCGACTCCCCATCGCCATTAACCTAGGAAATATTAATCCACTACTATCATGTGTATGCCGTTTTTCTGTGTTGTGGTACCTCGTTGTTTGTCCCTTGGCTTTGACTTGCTAGTATGGTTGTCTTACCACTGTTCTTAGCCTTCACACGGCTAGGGTGAATAATTAAAATAAACCTTGCTTCAAGACTCTTATTTACGTCCATCGAGGCAATGAGCCACTCACAGAGTTTTTAAATGTTTATTAGACTCTTCGACGCTGTCAAGCCCCCTTTTTAACGATTTTGAAGAATCTTAATACACAGCTACCTATGGCTTGTGCCCTTATAGGCCGCAGGTATTATACAAATCAATTACAACTCTGTACTTAGCTGATTAACAGTTCGCCCGGTAAGTCAGATTTAGTGAATATTAATTCCTATACTTTATATACTTTATAATGTGATGTAGCATGCTTACGACTTTTTACTTAATAAGCGGGCCACTTTATACAAATCTGTGCCCTGCAGGATTCGGGATGTTTTGTTCTCTCATCTAAATTGATTCTCTCAAACCCCTTATGGGCTATTATTCCCATTTGAAAATGCATATACTTCGATCATATCTTTTAACATGTTTCTTTATTCAAGGTTGAGTAATAAAATTGGTGTCCTTTTCTCCCGAACTTAACTTTGATATAATATGTACAATTCAGACAAGGAACCTAACGCTTAGAATTTGGTTGTTATTTACGACAAGTTACCAAGAACAAGAACATTTAGCTCAATCTAATGTAAACCTCTTCTCCACACATCTTTTTCTTTCTGAAAGGGCAAAATCTACCCTTATCAAGATAACCCTCTTGGAAATTCTCTCTTTATGTCTTTTGGTGTGAGTGGTACCAATATGCCATTCCTTTTTATAAAGGACAAGATAAAAAACACAGCACTACTAGATATATATTGCATGCTATCATTCAATACTACATCCTCTAGTTTTGGCCCCTCAAACAAAAACATATGTGTATGCTTATAGTTCTAATATTCATGGACCGCTGCTCCCCTACCCACCACCAAAGGCCCCCCCCCCCCCCCCCCCCCCTCATGTCATTGTTGAATGTTGATGATGCATATAAGATGCATATATGATTATATGTACATTACGTTACAAAAAGTGGAAATAATCAAATAATAGAGAATTATAGGATTAGGGAGTTCACAAAAAGAAGATTTACTGTAAATTTGCCATTATTCTGCTTCATTAAAGGTGTAGTATAGATTTAGGCCCACCTTCAGCGACCCAATAAAGGCTCTTAGGCCCATGTGCTGCTACCTTTGAGCATGGTAAAAAAGAAATTTTGTGGTCTCTGTTTAATGGCACTGGTAAAAGGCAAAGTGATGTGTTTCTTACTAGCAAAACTGCAAAAGTTGCAATATAATTGATTCCAAAACATTATGAAGGGTACATGAATGATGAATTTGATGAAGAAATACAAGGAAAGAAATAGTTGTACCTTATGAAAGAAATTAATCAAAAAGACGAGTATGGCACAAAATAATAAGAGTCAAGAGTATAACAACTTCATAAGTTAAGCACGTAAGTTCAAACCTATTTCTAAGAAATTTCGTAAATGTTCTTAAATTGCCGAGGTGACTGGAAAAGTTTCAATAGCTTATTATGTTATCGTACGATTAATAAACATAGTTAATTTAAACACTTGGATAAATCTAACATTCATTTTATAATGAAGACTTTGTGTTATAAATGATAAAATTTTAACTTAAAATATATGGTGAACTGAACAAGAAACTCAACACTATTCACAACTAAAACTAAAAAAATAATAAGAAAAATAAAATAATATTTGATTGATAAAGATTTAATTGTTACAAGAGAGGTACGAAGAGTCCAATTCTTTAGTAATCAAACATTTGTTTTTTTACTTTTGATAAGATAGTAATAAAATATTTTGGTAGTTGATTACAAATTATTAGAGGAAACATCTTTTTTAATGGTGGTTATGAAAGTGACATGGTAGGGGAGAAAGAGACAAATTTTCTTAGGGCCTTTATCATATTCTCTCATGCTAAAAACCAATTTCTTTCACCAACTAGCTAGAACCGGCTAATTTGATCACCTCTATATATCTCCCAAAAAATGTTCCTAAACAATTGATGAATATGATTCAGCTATTTACTATTTAAGTCTTGTTCTTTTCAACTGATTCTAATAATATCAATAAATAAGTTCAATAATTTAGTCATTCATGAATTAGTAAGAAATTTAGTTTTCAATTTTAGAAAAAATCATACTCAGTGTATCATTTCTGCCACAAATCCATTGTACTAGGATAAGCATAATTTGTACGGGAATAGTAACGTTACGTCTCACAAACTCGCTTCAATTATTCAATAATTTATACACATGACGGAGACAATAATAGTTTGTTACAATTAAGTTGTCATGAGATGATATAAATTATACTCGTAAGTCGTAACTATAGTGTTAACAAAGATAATAAATCGAAAGAAACGGACCTACTCTGTTTATCGTTGGACTAGCAAACATAGTTGAACTCCATGAAGCCCAACTTCCCATTGTTATAAATTTGCAACATTGGGCCGTATGGCAGCCCAAATTCCCTGACATTACGACTGACATAAATTAAGCAATTGAATAATGGAAGAAAGTCAAGCAATAAAAACAACAAATGAAAGAAAACGAAATGAAAATCTTAATAATAGGAAATACAATATATGATTATATGAATATCCCCATTTATGATGAGTACAATGACTCAAACTCAAGTCAAATTGCCAGCACTTCATCCTCATCTATTCATCAATCAATCAACCCAAAACTAAAACAAGAAATAAAATAATATCAAACAATAATTAATTAATTAATTAATTTTAAAATTCCCTCTTTATTTCAAACTAAATTTAACCACCTTCAAATTCAATCATCTTCAACCTAACAACAACAATGGCAGCTCTAACTTTTCTCTTCCGCCGCAAACTCCACCACCACAACCGCCACGTCATCTCTCAATTCTCTCTTCTCCGGCGATTCTCGTCGTCGGAAAACACCGGAAACAAAATGATTGAGAAGATATTGGTTGCAAATAGGGGAGAAATCGCGTGTAGAATTATGAGAACTGCGAAAAAATTAGGGATTCGAACTGTTGCGGTTTATAGTGACGCTGATAGAGATAGTCTTCATGTTAAATTCGCCGATGAAGCTGTTCGTATTGGTCCTCCGCCGGCGAAGTTGAGTTATTTGCTGCCGAAGTTGATCGTTGATGCTGCTAGGGTTACTGGTGCTCAGGTGAACTTATTTGTTNTTTTTTTTTTTTTTTTTTTTTTTTTTTTTTGAGGATTTTTATTTTTTTTGATATGATGATGATTGAATGATTGATTAGTGTGAATTAGGTAGTTGTTGTGTGAATATTAGTGGATGATGTTGTTTATAAGATGAATTTGCAATGATTAGATTGTGTTTGGACTTTTGAATTTGGAAAGCTTGATTGTTTTAGTAGCCTAGTAGGATAGTAAGTTAGTAGCACTGGTTGATTAGTAGTAAGTGTTGCTGACATTGAATTCTCTTTGCGGTCCAAAATAAGTTGAGTTTAGTGAAAATAACGAGTTCGTTGGAACAATTTGAAGTTGAACAAAAACAAGTGAAGGTGTGCATTGTTTGGATAGGAGGAAAGTGAGAGGACCGGAGGGAAGAGAAAGGGAGCGGAATATAAGAGTCATCGAAAATAAGTTGAGTTTGGTAAAAATATTGAGTTCGTTGGAACACTTTAAGTTGGACAAAAAAAAGTGAAGGTACACATTGTTTGGATAGGAGGAAATGAAGAGGACCGGAGGGAAGGTAAAAGGAGTGGAAGCTGCGGAACAAATGCCGTTGTTTGAATAATGGGATGAGGGAAGGAAGGGGGTGGAAAGAGAAGGATTGATTATTGCTCTTCGTTTAATAAGCATTGTCCTCTAATATTGGAGAGTATTGGAGGAATATGGGGCTCCTATTTCCCCCCTACCATTCCACCTTGTTCCCTCTCCTTCCTATACTTCCATATTGCTATCTGAACATAGTGTAAAGTGAAAATTCGTCGAAAGCATACTACATTTCAGAAGTACATGTCTATGTTTCTGACAGGAAGCTGTTGAGCAGTGTTAATTGATTGAATTGGTTTTTGTGAATCCTACTATACAGTGCTGGTTAAATCAAGCTGATTATCATTCAGTTAGAACTTTTGAATGTTAGTAGATGCTGACTTAAAATTTCTATTTTTTGATTCACATACAGGCGATCCACCCTGGTTATGGATTTTTGTCTGAAAATGCTGACTTTGCTCAGCATTGCAAAGATGAAGGTATCTCTTTTATAGGACCGCCAGCATCTGCAATACGAGATATGGGTGACAAAAGGTAAAAACAAGGAATACCTGGTTTTCTTGTATTTTATTCTGAAGCTAGCTTGTGTTGATTTGAACGTGTTCACATTTCTTATGATTAATCGGCCCCAATGATGTTTTCAAATTTGTCACTACGTACCATTTGGTTGTCACTTGCTCTGCTCATGTTTGTTAAAAACCGTACTAGTAGTATCTAATAAGTTTACCTTTCACTGGTTTATAGTGCATCAAAGAGGATAATGGGTGCAGCAGGTGTTCCTTTGGTGCCTGGATATCATGGTAATGATCAAGATATTGAGCTAATGCAGTCAGAAGCCAAAAAAATTGGTTATCCAGTTCTTATTAAGCCAACGCATGGAGGTGGAGGAAAGGTGTGCAATTTCTTTTAATATACTTCTATAGCACTTTGTTTTGGGTCGTCGTTGTTGCACATGATGAGGGTTATTGGAATGTTAGAAATGATATTCTTATTTTGTAGTCTATCAAGGCCATTGATTTGAATGTTTAAGCTTCAAGCTTCAGTTTTGAACAACATTTGTTGATGGACAAGTTTGCTGGAGACTTTCTAAGAAAGGGCAATGCTTTTTTACTTTTACATATCAGCTATGCCTGATTGTCAGATAAGGTTAGAAGCATCATCGATTATTTCCATGATATCATCTATCTATGTTCACCTCTGAACAGGCTATATAACTACGACTTTTTACAAGTAATGGTGGTGTGAAGAGCTGAAAATTTTAAGTTCACATTGGTATTGGCTCTGTGCCTCTCTTTTAGACTTGGGAAAATTGGCTCAGTAAGAGTTTTCTTACACCAAATTCTTCTTAGATTACATGTTCTTGTTAGGAGCAAACTGAAACTGATCAAACACAATCTGAACTTCATGCCTAAACAGCAGTCTCATTTTCTGAATATGATCTGAACTGAACTACCTATTTCCCTCCTTTATGGGCTGTTTTCTTTTCATTTTACTTCGTGATTAATTATAGTTCACCCTTCAGTGTGTCTCACTTTTCAAATTGAATGGTGTTTTAAAAATGAACTCTTCTGTCAAATTAAGTTAAGTCTGATCTTGTAATTTGCTTATGTGTACTTCGAGAAAATCCTTTTTGTTTGTTTGTTTTTGCATATGGACGCCTTACAGTCTCCTGTGTTTGTTGCAGGGCATGAGGATTGTACAAAACTCAAGTGAATTTGTAGAATCATTTTTGGGTGCAAGAAGGGAGGCGGCCGCTTCTTTTGGGGTGGACACAATCTTGCTTGAAAAATATATCACCAGACCTAGGCATATAGAAGTGCAGGTGTCCTCTCTTGTTTTCTTGTTACTTTTGACTTTTTGTGTGCTGGCAAAGGATCTTCCATCATTATTTGCAGCTCACTTCCATTTGGGGATTTGATTATAGAACAAGATGTTTCCTTGTAATTTGATGATCACTTAGTAATATATTCAGACTTATTAACTAGGTGATCTTCTACACTTTTCACCTATCTTTGTAGGTTTTTGGAGACAAACATGGCAATGCTATATATTTATATGAAAGGGATTGCAGTGTACAACGAAGACACCAGAAAATAATTGAAGAAGCCCCTGCTGTAATGCCCCATTATTTTTAGTTCACTTTTAAGAATGTAGATCGAAAGAGGTTGTAACTAAACTTCCGTCAATGCAGCCCAATGTTAGTAATGATTTTCGCTCTCAAGTGGGTCAAGCTGCTGTCTCGGCAGCAAAGGTATTCTGCAGTACATGCTTATCTTTTGTCTTGGGTGTGTGCCTTATTTAGTTACATACTTACATTGGTTGGCATTCTTTTCATAGATCTCTAAAACGGTAAAAGGTTTTATCAATGATGTCTTAAAATTTCTGTTGGTTCTATGTTCAAAATCACAAGTATAATCTTTTCATTTACTTGTTCCCCTATTTCTTATTTTGCATTCATCATATTATGTGTGATAAACTGGATTGCATGTGCCTATTGTTTACTTCACATCATTTTATTCCATTTTTAATTTTCCAGTGAGTGAAAGTGCTTCAGCACATTAACCCTTGAATATGTATAGTGGTTGCTACTCTTGACTGTTCAGCAGAAATTAAAAAATTGAACGGATTCCTTTTTTGTTTTGCATGCTGCTTGACCTTCTCGCATGAGCTTACGTATTTGTCTTTGGTTAGTTGGGACTAAACAGCTGGTTATAGCCATTCTCTTTTACTCATTAGCTTACTGCTCTTTAATCTGAATTGAAGTGTAAATTATGCATTAGATCCTTTTATCTCTTCAGCTGTGGCATAATGTTGTACTTTTGGCTTGCTCATATAATATGTTTTCTGGTGAAAGGCAGTTGGGTACTACAGTGCTGGTACTGTTGAGTTCATTGTGGATACTCATTCAAATCAATTTTACTTCATGGAGATGAACACACGTTTACAGGTGCTTTAATTGCTTTTGGTTGTTGGTTACGTCTACCATTTTGTAGACTGGACTTCTAACTAATGGCTTTTATATGAATGAATGTAGGTTGAGCATCCTGTCACTGAGATGATTGTTGCCCAAGATCTTGTAGAATGGCAGATTCGGGTTGCAAATGGCGAGCCTCTTCCTCTTAAGCAATCAGAGGTGCCTTTATCAGGTGAAAACTTCCACATTCAAAGCAATGATTTTAGCTGATTAAAATGTCTTGTAAATTTTCAGAGCTGATTCAGCTTACAGTATTATGACCTTCAGATTGCTTGGCTGCTATCAGTTCTAGGATTTAGAACTCTAGATGTTACGTGAGAATACATTTAGCTGAATTCTTAAGAGAATGATGTTTCGTTACTTACAATTCACAAGACAGGCCCTTGATATTATATTGCTGTCTTATAGAATCGTTAAGTACTTAGATGTTTAAATCTTTGAAATGAGATTTATATTGTTTATGATTGATGACATACAAGAGCTTCTATTAACTGGAATTGCTTTTTTCATTAATTTTGAGAACGAATCAATATGAAGATATTTGTGTAAAATGAGAACCAGTGAAAAGATTTATTTATCGACTGCAGCTGTAAAAATTATCATGTCATTGACTGTATATACGCTTTGAGGTATAGCTTGATGTTGAGTTGTTTGCTTCATTTTCTTGTTTGAATCAAATAAATTTGGGGCAATGGTGGTCAAGAAGATTGCTTCAAATATCCTGAAGAGATAATTCCCTTTTTTAATTACTATAATTATAAATTTGAGGCATTGGTTGTCTAGATGAATGCATTGCTCTTTGGTTTTGGCAAATTGTACTTTAGCGAGGATGTAATACATTGTCAAGTATTTTTGCAGTTTGAAAAGTGTATAATACTGTAATATCTCTACATGGTGACAGGCCATGCATTTGAAGCCCGAATATATGCCGAAAATGTTCCAAAAGGGTTTCTTCCAGCTACTGGGGTTCTTCATCACTATCGGCCTGTTCCAGAGTCAGAAACAGGTTCTAGCACCTCTTCTAGACTGTATGTGCAAATAGAAAAAATATTGATAACAAAGTGCAATTTTTCATACTCTTTATCGTAGAATTTATTGAGAAACAAGTGGTTCATGCTCATCAGATATAATTTGGTTTGTCTCATATATTTCATATAGATTGTTTTACTACATTCAATTAACTTTTCCATCTGTCTAATTGGTCAGTCAGTTTTGGTAGTGCATTTAATTTTGCAAGTAAGTGCTTACATATATGTCAATTAGTTATTTTGGCAAACATTACAGGATTTTAAGGGTGTTTCTCATTCTTTTGCTGCAATTTAGCACCTTTTGATGCACACCTGCTCTATCTTATATTTCCATGTTAATTACTCAATCTAACTATTTGAACAGTTCGTGTTGAGACGGGAGTTGAACAAGGAGATGCTGTTAGTATGCATTATGATCCCATGATTGCAAAGCTTGTTGTTTGGGGAGAAAATCGTGCTGCAGCGTTAGTTAAATTAAAGGACTGCCTATCCAAATTTCAGGCATGGATCTGGAACTTCTACTTTACATGTTTTAATAATTATCGCCAGAAGTGTTATTTCCTGGGTTAGATATCTGTGTATTGCATTTGAAATATAGAATCGTTGTTAGTCAAGTGGTGCACATATGTTTACTCCTCCCTTGCCCCATCAGGGTGGGGGTTAGTGAAATTCGTACCATCACCTCTTCTGTAAATAAATGGGGAGATAGTTGATTTTCTATATCAGTTGAATTTGTGATGTAAATGGCCTCTTAGCGGTTCTCATATTTTGGCTGTTTCGCCAGCAAGGTTTCTTTCTCTGGTGTTTTGGCTGTGTCAATTGATGTTGGAGAAATATTGGATCCTTTCAAGTTTCAAATGAACATGCAGTCATGTCTGCTCAACTAAATACAAGAACAACCTAAGTACTTTACCTATGTCCACTCACCTAATTAATTAAGGATCTAATGATCTATCATGTTCAGCTTGATTCTATGTTGCTGTAACTGACTTCAAAATGTATATTGCTGCCTTTTATTGAATTACCGTAACATCACTCTCTGTGTTCTTCACTCTACTAACGTCTAGACAGTTCTTTGCTGATACAGGTTGCTGGTTTGCCAACTAACTTGGATTTTCTTTATAAACTGGCCAATCACCACGCTTTCGAGAGTGGGCAGGTTGAGACTCATTTTATTGAGCACCATGGAGATGAACTATTTACTGATTCAAGTAATACAGAGCTGGCAGAGAAAGCATACAACTCTGCTACACATAGTGCAATGCTTGTTGCCGCATGTCTTTGTAAAATGGAAACTAATACAGCTAGAGGATTCTATCAGGGTAAGTGTATGACTGATCTAATTTTACCAATATCATAGCTAGCCCATTGAAGCATCCTGCACTTGTCGCTACAATCTGACAGGTGAAAGAAGCCCACTTTCAATTTGGTATTCTGACCCTCCATTTAGAGTCAACTATTGTGCCAAGCGTGACATTGAACTAGAGTGGGAGAATGACTATGGTAATGGTGGTCTAGTGCCCTTGAAATTGATCCTTACATATCAGCAAGATGGTAGCTATCTTCTTCAGGTATTTATTTTTTATTTCCTTGAAGGGTCTCCTTGTTAACCTTTCCATATAGTTTTCTCAGTATTCATTATTTCATATTTTATAAGCCTTTGCTTGCCATAATTCAACCTTGTTACAATTTATAGGCTGGAGAATGTGGTTCCCTGGAAGTTAATGTTGTGCAGCTAGGTAACAAAGAATTTAGGGTGGAAGCACAAGGATTAAGTGAGCAAATAACTTTAGCTGTCTATATAAAGGTGAGTTTCTTGCAGAATTCTGATGTACTTGAAGGGATACATGTCACTGAAGCTAAAAAAATGAAAAAGAAATTTTCACTGATGCACAACTGCAAAAATATTTCTGAAAGCATTAATTTTTTTTTCTTGCCTTCCGTCGGGAAGTACAATCCATTGAAATCTGTAATGTTTGTTCGCTTTGTCCTGGAGACTTGGTGACTTAGTGGACGTAAGTAGCTTACTAGCCGCTTGTTTATTACATCTGCCCGACTTGCAAGAAGTCAAGAACTGTCAATAATCTTTGAAGGCTAATTATTTACTTACTGTGGTATTTCCCATATGATCTTATATTCTTATGTGATTGTAAAAGCTACTGCCTACTGATAGCGGAAACCATATGACTCTGATTGGTTAGGAGGTCACTAGGCGGAGAATGCAATGCATGCTTTACATTATCTTTGAGTAATAGATACCCCAAATCCTTGGTTTCTATTAGTGCACTTACTTTTTACAGACATTCTCTGGTGTACTTTTGCAGGATAAAATCAAGCACATATACATATGGCATGGCCTTCAACGTCATCACTTCAGGCAAAAAGTTGGACTGGAGTTGTCTGAAGAAGATGAAACCGAGCATAAGTCTGAAAGGGCTGATATGAAATCTCACTCCCCGGGTTCAGTTGTGGCACCAATGGCTGGTTTGGTGGTCAAAGTTCTTTCAAAGAATGGGGAGAAAGTAGAAGCAGGGCAACCAGTTTTAGTAATGGAAGCCATGAAAATGGAGGTTCGTGTTACGCACATTCTAATTTTTTAGTTCATTTCAGTCCTGTCATCTGAAAAATGCTATTTTTTCTGTCGCAGCATGTTGTGAAATCACCTTCCTCTGGTTTTATTCATGGGCTTCAAGCGTCTCCTGGGAATCAAGTTTCAGATGGTAGCGTTCTATTCACTGTGAAGGTCCGCAATCTTCTTTATAGTAATAATTTTTATGCTGATTTGCTTAAATATCCACACTTTGCAATTATCTGTGTATCATTGATTATGATTATTATATATCGTATGCATATACTGAACAAATGCTGTTCACAATTGCAGGAAGAAGAATAAGATGGCTTTGTGCAGGGAAATTCACGCTGGGAGACACTATGCTAAACATGTAAACAATTCTTTTTCATGTGCAAGTGTTGGTATGAATCAAAAGCCAATTGTTCTCCAATAACACAAGAAGTAGGATTGTACAGAAATAAAACTTGGAAATTCTACTTGTATATCACAGATCACAGTTATATTCCGGAATTTTAAAGTTTTTTTAGGCATTTATCTATTAATGCAAAATCTTGATTGACTTAGGCTCCGTTTGGTAGAGCGTAAAATATTTTCCATGAAAATTGTTTTCCTCTCTTTCCCAATTTTACATTGTTTGGTACACAAAAGAATGTAAAATCATTTTCCATGGGACTAAATTTTTCTTTACAAAAATGAAAAACCATTTTTCTTACAATGATGAAAAACCATTTTTCTTCCAAAATGAAAGGAAAAGTGGAAAACAATTTTCCTCCCATTCCCTTATACAGTTATACACTCTTTCCTCACTACCTCCTTCCACCCCTTTATTTTCCCTATTTTCATCACTTTTTTTAAATGCAACCAAACAATAGAAAATTGTTTTCCATGGAAAACTATTTTCAATGAAAACCATTTTACATTAAAAATGTTTTATGCTTTACCAAACGGACCCTTAAATACTTTTCTTAAAAAAAAAAAAAAGGTATACAAGTTTTATATGTAGTATTATTCTTTTAATACATTACATAGCTAATACATTTCCATAATTCCATACTTTAATAATGCAATTGGGGGTGTAAATGCGCAAAATTGATTTGGGTTTAACTTTCTTAAAACATCAAGTAGGAGTTTATCGAGGCTGAATATTCCGATGAATGTTGTAGCTTTGAAAGTGGTGAATATCCATATTACAATAGTTAAATCTTCATATTACATAGTTTTTTTTTTTTAATTTTTTTTTATTTTTGTAATGAACTATTTTGTTAGTTGTTGCAGTTAGGGGTGTGCAAGATTTTACGGTTCCGAATTTCCGGTCCGAAATTTTCCGATTTCGTTCCGAAAAATCGGAATTCCGATTAAGATTTTTGAAAACCGGAAAAACCGGATCGGATATCCGGTTTTTTAAACCGGAAACCGGATCGGATACGGAATGGATTTTTAAAAAATTGGATTCCGGATTTTTAAGGAAAACAAAATCCGGAATTCCGGTTTTCCGGATTTTTCCGGATTTCCGATCCGGTTTTTAAGGGTATATGTGTAAATTTTAGAGAAAATTCTAGTATATAATTCGAAACCGGATATCCGGATTTCCGATCCGGTTTTTCCGGATATCCGAATTTCCGGAATTCCGGTTTTTCCGGAACGGATACGGAATCAATTTTGTTGGTTCCGAAAATCCGGATATCCGAATTTCCGGATCGGAAAATTTTCGATTTCCGGTTTTGCACACCCCTAGTTGCAGTCTCTTCCAGTCTTCCATCCAATTGTTTATGACTTTCAACTGCTAAAGCATTACAATAGAATAATATGTAACAAAATAAATATTAATACCTCCGTTTTTATCGGTATTTTTTATGAGATATAAAAAATTCATTAATTGCAATTAAAAAAATATAGGAAGTATATTGTAATATTACAACTAAACTAAAGTGAATATTTCAATTACCAAAGTAAATATTGTACTAGTATTATAATACCTAACCAGCTTAAGTATAAACCACGTATTACATTCTACAAAATGAATATAACGACAATGTATTCAGAAATACGTTCCCGTATTTATAGTATAACAATTAGGGATGTTCAAAATAATCCGATCCGAGCGATCTGATCCGTGATCTGAGTGATCCAATCTGATAAAATCGAATAATTTTTATAACTTTTTGGCTTCCGATATTTCGGAAAGTGGAGTAACTTTAGTTTCTATATATTTTTTCCTGACAACTTTAGCCTAAGTTGAAGCACTTAAAAGCAATAATTACCACATAAACACTAAGAAATGTAATTTTTAAGGTCCAATTCTCACTTAGTGGTAAGTGGAAAATAAAATTGCTTGATTTGGTATTGAAACTACCAATTGTGAAACAACCAAATGTCTTATGGGCTTTAAGTCACAAACCAAAAGTCCAAATCATTACAGCCCAATATAGCATAATAAATTAATAAGACGGTGAAGATTGCCGAATTCGCGCCATTATAAAAAATTCAGACACCTTTACATATAAATACATAATTCTTCCCCCATTTTTCTCATTCGTTATTTTCTCTCTCTTACTCTCTCATAAAGTAGAGTGATAATATCACTCACTTTCTCTCTCCTCCCTTCGAAATAATCCTCGAAAAAGCGCAACAATGGCGGACGGCCATCTCTTCAACTCCATCTCTCTCGGTGGTCGCGGTGGCACCGTTAGTCTTTCTCTCTTCACTTGTTTCGCAATTTTTTTTATTAATTTCAATTTTTTTCCCATTTAATTTCGACCACTTAACCCTAATTTCTTATATTGTTTCGTTGTTTCTGCGATTCTAGGGTTTTATTGTGTAATCTGTTCGTCTTTTTAACTTTCATGAGATTAATTTGTTTGCGACTTTTGATGATGAAGTTTTTTGTTTTTGATTAAGTGATGTTTAATGTATTAGTGTAGTAACTAGGGTTTTAGAGTGATTGGAATTGGAAATTTTTGTGAGAAAAGGGGCGTATTAGGGTTTTATTTGATTGAGATCAAGTTGTTTTTGAGAATATGAATTACTGATATATAAAGCCTTTAAACATTTCAGTTGTATGAAATTAGGGTTTAGGAGATTGAGATTGGAAGTTTTGTGTGAAATGTGTCGTGCTTTGATGATTCTAACCCTGATTAATGAAGAGTTAAGGTAACAAAAGGGGACTGAACTTTTCAATTTTTCGCCGACTCAAGTTAAACTTAAGGCTACTTAACTCACCGGAATCTTAAATTAACCCACCGGAGCCCTAAATACTGAAATAAAAAAATAATAACCATTTTCAATCAAACGTTTAACATTCTTTTCTTACAAAAAGAACTAAAAATAACTTATTTATTGTTGTTTTTTTTTGCAAATACAGTCTTCTTCTTGGCATCCTCCTCTTCCAAATAATGCTTCGAAACCAATTGATGGACTAAATAAATCTGAAATAAATTTGATTTCATACCTGAGATTAAATAAAATACGGAATAACAGAAACTAGATCAACCTAACCAACAAATATATCTAAAATCCATAATTAGCTAACAGATCAAATCATCAATCTAAAAAAACAAAAATTGCCAAAAATTAGACATGCTTAAATGATAATATAATTCAATTTCTGTATACTCAAAATTCAATTGCAATGCTTAAATAAATCGCTTAATTGTACAAAATTGAAATATATATCGCTTATTTCTTGAGCATGACATTCTTGTACTTAAAATTTAATTGATATATTAATTGAGTATTGAAAAGCTTAATTGCACTGAAATTGCATGCTCAAGCAAGAATTGAGGAAAATTAATCATTGAAATTATACCTACTGCTTTCACTTACTAACAATTTGAGGTAATATTAAGGGTAGCAGATTACCAATTTGGTGAATAAATCCGGCCTGCTAATGACGAATGATGAATGAGAAGGTTGTTGTGTGATGTATTGTGCGAATTTAAAAAATTAATTAAAGATTTTAGTCAGAGGTATTGAAAAGATTGGCACTTTGAATAAGTGAATGTATTTAGAAATATTCGGTCATTGAGGAATGAAGAATTGAAGGTGAGAAATTCAACTTAGAATGTATGGTGATAGGGATGAGCCTATGAAATTGAATTGATTAATTGTTTTCTTTCTTTTTTTTTTTTTTAATTTTTTCCTTGGAGGTTCTTCAATTTTTTGAGATTAGAGAGTGATGGAAACCCGAAAGATGAAGGACATACATGGCCCATGGGTTAGTTTATTATTTTAATAATTGTAGGCCCCACTATTTAACCTTAGTTAGTTTATCCCATCTGAATCTAAACCCCAATCTCCAAACGGTGAAAACAAAACATGAGTCCCCAAAGGTGAAAAATAGTAAACTTTAGTCCCCATTTGAGCCCTTAACTCAATTAATGAACCCTATACGGGCCATACGGTGCCCCGAAGATGGAAAAAATGGAATTTGTTGTATATAGAATTTTATACTTGCTCAAGTGATAGTCTTGTTTAGTAGATCAAACTTGATTGCCAAAGGAAGTTGCGTTTAGGGGGTGTTTAGGAGTTCTATATTGTATGATTGGATAATAGTGGTTGCTAAATAAAATGAAATTGTATGATTTTAATTGAGCTTTGATTGCTTATGTTTTTCATGATTGAGTTCTCACCAATGATTGAGACTTCAAAGTTGAATCTTCATGTGTCGTGATTGAGTTTACTCAATTCTTCATTCTCTTCTCTAATATAACTCGTTTTCCAATAAGTGTTAATTAAAACTTTGATTGTAGCAAGTTACAATTTCTTAAAATCACTAAACATTCACATTAGGAACTGGGATAGACATTTGAATAGCTACATGTATGCTTGATATTGGGTGCGGTCGTGAGAATGGGGACTGGTCAGATAATAATTGCGTATGGAGAAGGAAAGAATGGGAAAAGTACTATCCTCATACATTTTGAGGAGTTGTTGCTTGAGTAATATTGTTATTTGAATTTGACCAAGTGACAAATAAGAAGCATGAACAACTAGAATTAACAGGAATGAAAATAATTGACGAATAGTAAAAAGAGGTGCTGGTTGAGGATGCTATAGTTGTTGGAATTTAGGAAGTTAAGTTTTTGTTTTTCTGTTTCCTTTATTGCTGTACACATCAGCGTAATTTGGAAGTTAATTTTTTATATTTGGTATTTCCTCTGTTCTACCAATTTGTTGGTGTTCAGAGCATGTGCAGTATTTCTATCTTCAATCTCAATCAATCAGAGCCATAATCCTACAATTGGGGTCGACTATATGAACCAAAAGTAATCATTGCATGTGGTCATCCACAATATTCTAGCTTATGCCTTAATAATTTCTTTTGATGATGATATGGCTATCAACAAATGTTAATGTCTTTTTGTCCTGTGTCTGAGCTGGCAGAAACTAGGCCAGATGAGAGTTCATCCAGGTGGTGTTCTGTGGAAAAAGCAGGGAGGTGGAAAAGCCGTTGAAGTTGATAAGAGTAATATCTCCGGATTGTCTTGGATGAAGGTGCAAAGGTCAAATCAACTTGGAGTTCAAAGTAAAGATGGGTTGTACTACAAGTTTACAGGTTTTCGAGATCAGGTTTGTTGCTTTAAAAAAAAAATTAAAAATAATAATTTTTGATTTGCCTGAATGATTTTCCTCCCAGTATAATTTGTTTTCTTGCTGAGTGGTTTGTGTAAGGTTCTTTTTTTTTTTTTTCCAAAATTTGGCATTTTGCTTGATATATGATACTCAAACATGATATATAAAAGACTAAAATAGAAAACATTTTAGAAATAATTGTTTGATCCATGCACTTCTTTATATAAGTTTTTCCTTTTTTGCTTTCTAGCTTCTTTGCTCCATTATTGATTAGTTTCTCACTTTGCTAGTTGTTTACTTGAAATTCAAATGCATGCTTCATCATATCTGATTGTTCTCCAACCTCATTCTATACAAGGTCATTAGTGCAAAAATTTGAGAAGTTGATACATTCATTCACTGTTTGTTGACAGGATGTTGCCACTCTGAACAGTTTCTTCCGAAATAGCTTTGGAATTACCCCAGACGAGAAACTAGTTTCAGTTAGTGGACATAACTGGGGAGAAGTTGACTTTAACGGTAACTTGATTTCAATCTTTATCCTCTTACTTATATCGTTTGTCCAGCATCTTTGTTCTACAGTCAATTTAGTCGCTTAAGTGCTAATGATAGTAATTTCTCTTTTATATGGTGTGGGCCAATCTAGAGATTTTATTACTGGAAGAGCTTGCGAAATTAGATAGCAGGTGTATGTGATTCATAATGACATCTTGCTGCATTTTGACTATTTTATTTGAAACTAGGAGAGAATCCATTCAGAAGATTTTGTTTTGCGTGTGGTTAATTTGCTGTGAATACTTTCATGTGTGCAACTCTCGCACTTATCCTTCTTTCGGTAGCAAAATAGAAGGGAAAGGAAGAAGAGAACGAGAGGAGGAGGGGGGAAATGGAGGGGATAGACGAAGGGTGGAGGTGGAGGTGGAGGGATGGAGCTCCTTTCTCCCTCCAAAACTCTCCAACTTTCTCTCCCTCTTCTTTACTTCTTCCCCTTGTCCATACAAGGGGACTTTTCCTCTTGTTGTGAAATCTTCTTGTTGATTACAATTTGTGAAAGCATTCGTGCATTGGTAAAAACTCTACTTCATTAGGTGTTGGATGACCTATTGTTCAATTAGTGAAGACTTGAGGTCTGTGTTTGACTGCTTGCTTAAACCTATTAGAATTACCGGCCACAAAATCAGCAAGTATGATATTGAACCTTAAGGGTGATTGTTTGTTGAAATCTATTGGAATTACAAGACATAAACATCAGTAAGTATGATATTGAAACTTGTTTTTAATAAAACTTCCATCAGACTACCTAGGAATTTTTTTGGTTGACAAAAATTGTAAGTGGAAAATTGCTGGGATGCTTGTTTGGCTGCTTTTTTTTGGCATTTGCAGCCTGTGATTGATACCAGCACATTTCCTGTAAATCTTGATCCATGAATGCATTGTATAAACTATCTGCAAATGCCTGCAATGGTTATTCTGTAAGTGCATGGTATCATCTGTTCTACCTTAAGCATGAATGAATTCATTTGTTATTCAGTAGCCTTTTTGAATTAGCTTTTTGGGTATTGGCAAACTGGGCAGTTGTTTCCTTCCCTTTTTAGGTTTAATAGCAATTCTTTTTGTTTGTTCATTTCCGAGTTTCCAAGGAAAACACCTGGTGATCTTTGGGTGATTCCTTGTGAACTTGCTCTTAACCCAAGGTCATTTGAGGCACTATGTGTTTAAGGACCTTAGAGACAATTAGTCTCACATTGGCAGGTATTGAGTTTGACTTTGTAACAGATGCTTCACTCTAATATTATCATGCTTGGTTTAAGAAAATTGCCAATAAAGTTATGCACCCTAATATCTCAGAATTGAATTGTTCTTATAGCAAGCTAATTGTTTTCATATGCTTCTCTTAGGGAATATGTTGACTTTTCTTGATGGATCAAAACAAGCCTTTGAGCTATCTTTAGCTGATGTCTCACAAACTCAGATGCAAGGAAAAAATGATGTTCTTTTGGAATTCCATGTGGATGATGTAAATGGTGCCAATGAGGTTGCTTCCTTTTACCATGGCTTAAAATGAGTTTAGTGAATTTCTTTATTCATGCAACAAAAGTTAATTTCTTTTTCTTTTGTTTCCTACAGAAAGATTCACTTATGGAGATAAGTTTTCACATACCAAACTCTAACACCCAATTTGTTGGAGATGAGAATCGCCCTTCAGCTCAAGTGAGTTTCTGACCCTTAAAAACATCCAGACCAACAATACATTTATACATCTTGTAAACATCTAAAGATTTGTATCTCTTTTTTGGTGTTTTTTATCTTAGGTTTTCCATGATAAGATCATGTCTATGGCTGATGTAGATGCTGAAGAGGCCGTTGTCACTTTTGATGGTATTGCTATCCTTACTCCTAGGTGTGTGCAACTCAAGCTGCCTATTCTTTAGATGAATTGGTGATGTGTTGATTTGTTTGTCATTCTCTGGAACTACTACTGATTTTTTCTATATTTCAGGGGTCGGTATAGTGTTGAACTCCATCTTTCATTCTTGCGTCTCCAAGGTCAAGCAAATGATTTCAAAATCCAATATAGCAGTGCTGTTCGTCTTTTCTGTCTTCCTAAGGTTTGTTCTTTGTTTCCTTCTTCACTTCACGCATTTGGAATAACGTTGAACTTACAGCTCATTTGTTTATATTTTGTCTGTCTTGTAACTTGTTGCAGTCAAACCAACCACACACATTTGTTGTCATCACTCTTGATCCCCCAATTCGCAAAGGGCAAACGTTGTACCCTCATATTGTGATGCAGGTACTTGTAGATTCATTGCTGGATATATTGTATGTATTTTCTTGATTGATACATTTTAATTTAATGTTTGCTTCAAAAATTTCAGTTTGAGACCGACTCTGTCGTTGAAAGCACCCTTTCTATGAATGAGGAATTGTTGAATACCAAGTATAAGGATAAGCTGGAGCCAACGTACAAGGTAATGCTTAGAGATTTTGCAACTTGATAGAAGTTATTGGAATATCCTTGCTGTCCTGATTTGGGCTCATTTGGGTTCTTTGGCCGTTTACTTTGGTATTCACTGTTGATTTTTGATGTATAGGGTCTCATCCATGATGTATTTACAAACATATTGCGTGCCTTATCTGGAGCCAAGGTTACTAGGCCTGGGAAATTCCGCAGTATCCAAAACGGCTATGCTGTCAAGTCATCACTGAAAGCTGAAGATGGAATTCTGTATCCGCTTGAAAAGAGCTTTTTTTTCTTACCCAAGCCTCCAACCCTGATTCTTCATGAAGAGGTAGTCTCTTTGATTCTACTTTTTAGTTTAAATTGTAAAGTTAAATTTGGCATTCTGCCATGTTTAGCTTAATGAATTTCTATATACTATCTAAATTTACAACTATTACAAAGCCTCAGCCCCAAAATGATTTAGGATCAACTAAATGAAACTTTAGAAGGAATTGCCTGCCTCAGGAAAGTGAGGGAAGCAAGACAGAAAGATAACATAAGAATCAAGAAAATGAGGGCTCTGCAAATTGGAAACCAAACTATAAAATATAAAAATTAACATGGGTGAAGATGATATGAAAGAAGAGATGACGAAATGAGGTGAAAAAAGTCAATGTAAAAACAGGTGAAGAAAATCAAATAAAAAGGTTTAGGAATGCCTTAGAAAGAGATTTAATAAAATATGCTAAATAGAATAGTGTTTGCGAAACAGGAGTAAGAAGGAAATTATTTTATGTAGTATATATTTTTGTCATATCATTTGTGCAATAGGTATGTCATTCTAACAAAACAATGATTTAACATTGTATTCAGATTGATTATGTGGAGTTCCAACGACATGTTGTTGCTGGGTCCAATATGCATTACTTTGACCTCCTTGTGAGACTGAAGACAGAACAAGAACATCTCTTTCGGAATATACAGCGGAGTGAATACCAGAACATGTTTGATTTCATCAGGTTCTAGCACTCTCCAAGTTTGGTTTCAACAGAGTAGCAGCTGGTGCTTAATCGACAGATGATAATTGTTGTGTTTATTTGCAGCTCTAAGGGCTTGAAGGTCATAAATTTAGCAGATGGTGTAAATCAACCGACAATTCCCATTGCATCTCTTAGCAGCGATGATGAAACAGTCGATCCTCATATGACTAGGATCAGGGGTGCTCAAGATGAGAGTGATGAAGAGGTAATGGACCAGTTAAATTTCTAATGAATATTTTTACTCAGAAACTTTACAATAACAAATTCCTTGTCCAAAAATGATTTGGTGTCAGATAGACACAAATCAATGATTATTTCAAATATAATCATTGTTATAGGAGATAATGTGGCTAATATAATTGCAGTTAGATGTGTATGGCAAATTTCTGGGAAATCAATAATATCAAATCTGATTCATTTTTAGATCTAAGCAAATTTGATTCCATTGTCGTTAATCACTGCTTTCTGTAAGCTAATCAGGCAGCTAATTATATAACACATAAAAGGTATAATCATCCCTGCATGACCTTTTGGTTTGATATAGGTGACCTTTCTTTGGCCCTAATTTTTTTAGGACTCCTTAGGCTGCTTCTCATGACGCCATGACGGAGCTAGTCGTTTTTTTTTTTTCCTTCACAAAAATAAAATAAAATAAGAGGAATTGCTATTGTCATGTTTCTCATAATTGTTTATATTTTATTTTTTTTCTTCTTTCACTTTGGGAAGGATAAAGGACTATGCATGATTATAGCTTTCTGTTGTTTGATTGTTTCTATGCTGTGACTTTTGAACAGGATGAAGATTTTGTTCTAGACAAGGATGATGGCGGGTCTCCTACTGATGACTCTGATGAAGATCAATCTGATGCAAGTGTTAGTGGTGATGAGATAGAGGTAAGTAGCTTCCCAAAACTTTTTTGTTTTTAGGAGAATTATCAACTTCAATTTTTGTCAATACATCCTAATTACATGGTTACTTAAATGAATTGATTCAGAAGCCTGCTAAGAAAGAAAAGAAAGACCCAGCATCAGCAAAAGCTTCTTCAAGCAAGAAGAGATCTAAAGATGGAGATGAAGATGGATCAAAGAAGAGAAAACAGAAGAAGAAAAAGGATCCAAATGCACCAAAAAGAGCAATGTCTGGTTTTATGTTTTTCTCTCAAGCTGAGCGGGAGGTAAAAGATGAAAGCAGATATAACAGTTTCATATTTTATATTTATTCCATTGTTCCGTACTTAAAAAGGAGTTATTTTCTCTTATGTTATGTTATGTTATTTATTTATTTATTTATTTTGCAGAACACAAAGAAAGAAAATCCAGGAATTGCATTCACTGATATTGGGAAGGCTCTTGGAGAGAAATGGCGGAAAATGTCTGGTATGATGATTTGAAGGGAAAAAACTAATGCTTAAATTTCAGCAGATGATTTAAAAGGATCTAAAATATATTTTAACTGGTTGGTCTTGTGATGCAGCGGAGGAAAAAGAACCTTATGAAGCAAAAGCTCGTGCTGACAAGAAGCGATACATGGATGCAATTGGTGACTACAAGAATCCGCAATCTGCAAATGTGGATTCAGGAAATGAATCTGACAGTGAATAGTATTATTGAAATCCTCCTTTGTATGATATCTTGAATGTGGATCTAATTATAGATAATGACCCTGAGTTTTTATGGTTTGTAACAAGCCAACTCGATGTTTAATAACATTCCTGCGGTGTCCGTGTTTGGCAATTTTTTGGTAGCAAATGGATGTGCATCCCTTCCTTCATATTCCTCCCCTGCCTACTGTTCTGTGAAGTTGCCAATGGGCAATTTTTTTTAAGGGATGCCAGAGGGCAATTGGGCATACATGAATTAACGCCAATGGGAATTTGCTCTTCCCTTGGTTAATTATGAAATGTTTATTTCCAACAGGAATTTCTACTTGCCTTTGCATAATTGTAAAGTTACTGAAAAATTAAAAAACCCAATTGTACTGAACTTTTTTTTTTTTAACACAACAGAAACGATTATATTTTAATTAAGGCCTAATGGCCAGCAATTACTTAAAAATGAGATATTGTTTTGACAAGTAACTAATAAATACTTGTACAAATTTTGATGAATTGATTATCATTGTGGTCCAAAATAATGAAGCAATATCCATTGTGCCTTGTGAGTTTCACTGACACTACCACCCTGTATTGGAATTCGGAAGAGACTTTATGATGCTTTTTTTTTTAATGACTTAATCCCCATATGAATTGCTATTTGCATAATTCTCCTGGTTCTTTGTTTTTATTATGCCAGTAGTCAGTACAACTTCGTGTAGAATTATGCAATTTGGTTATGCAATTTGCTGTTTTGGTTATTGTCTGTGTAGGTCAACTTGGTTCAATCCAGTTATTGAAGACTCTCTAGCAACATGAATTATGGAGTACGAAATAATGTTTTTATAATATCTATCTTCCTCTTGAAAGTAACTACATGACTACATCTAAAGGTACGATAAAATTATACTTTCTTTGTTCTTTAAACTTGCTATATTTTCCGTCTTTGAAAAAAGTGTTTGATAAAATTTTATTTTACTTTCG
The DNA here is from genome assembly GCA_016808085.1 of Suaeda aralocaspica. Taxonomy (NCBI): domain Eukaryota; kingdom Viridiplantae; phylum Streptophyta; class Magnoliopsida; order Caryophyllales; family Amaranthaceae; genus Suaeda; species Suaeda aralocaspica. The sequence continues at coordinate 4,698,816 of PYUH01000078.1, forward strand.
TCGTTAGATTTTTTTGGTCCAAAGTAGCAAGTAAAAAAACAACAAATGAAATAAATTGTGAAGAGTTTAATGTTTTAATAATATGTGTTATGACAAATTTATTGAAATCATTTTGATGATATTTGTATTACTACTATTATATCTATATATATTGTCAAAGTTAGCGAATTTTGACTCCACAACTAGAAATGTAGCTGACGTAGGGAGTACCAGCATTAAGCATCCTTCTATGGACATGATGGGTCACGAAAGACTCCAACCTGCTTTTCAAAATTGGAAACAATAGATTTGACTAAATAGTCCTTGGTGTTAACAATAGAAGTTAATTACCCATTAATTAAATATTTTATTAGTCATTAAATTAATGTGACCATAAACTAAATAAAAAAAAAAAACAGTATATATGAAGTATAAACCTTGCAATGAGGTGTTAAATTAAATTAAAATCTCCGCTGACTTCGTTAATGATGATAAGTACACATTTGTACTTACTTTAATTATAATGTAAGAATTCTTGAAGAATATTTGTTGGTATCAAACTTCCATTAAAATTTTTTAATTAAATAATCTGTTACCATATTTAGTCAAATACCTTCCCAAAATTTACTCTTATTTCATGCCATTTTTTCTCAAAATATTTCCTTTTGTATTCCATTTTTTTTAATTTATAATTTTTATTTTTGGGTTTTTTTTTTCATCCACATAAAGCCCTTAATATTAGCTAAAATTCTGGTTTATTTTTTTTTTTTAATTTATAATTTTTATTGATGTCAATGACGGAATGACCTGTTCTTTTTTCCAGGTTTCTCTCTTTCACCTTTTAATTCCTTTATATAATTTTTACGAATTTATGATGTTTTTTTTATATTATTATTATTTTGAGCATTTATTGTGAAACCTTTTTCTTTGTTGGTTGAATTTTGAGATAGTGATTTTCTTGGTTTTGTTTGATTTTTTTCTTGTTTGTTTTAATTTTTTTTTGTTGTTGTGTGTGTGTGTTTTTTTTTTTCCTTTTTAATTAATGTACGGAAAGAAAGGGTCATTTTCTGAGGAATTGTTCTTGTGCTTTGTTGAATGTAATTTTTGATTAGAAAGTTAGCATCTTTTTGCGTCAATTCTTTGGTGGGTGAATGTTATTGAGTAGTTAAATTCTTGTTTTGTTGTTGCTTTTTGAATTCCTTTTTCTCTGTTGAAGAAAGTTTTGATTTTTGGTGAATTTAGATGAAAAAGATTGGATTTTTATGATTCTATCGTAATTAAAACTGTTTTACATTTAATCAATTGTCTGTTGAATGTTGTTAGGGGCTAATTTGTGTAATTAATTTAGCTTGTCTTATAATTTTTTTCTGTCAATCTTAATTTGGTTTCCAGGTAGAACAATCTTGAGTCTTTTGGGGGCTGTAATTTCCCTTTTGTTCCTCTGATTATCCTGAAATTTGATCAGTGAAACCAAAATGGATTCAATGAAAAATGAAGAAAATGTAAGTGTTGCAAAGGTTGAGGCTTCTGATAAGCCTGCAGAAAAATCAAATGTCAAACATAAGCCTTCCCTTTCGAGTGGGGCGGGGGATGTAGGGAGTATGAGTTCAAAAGAATTGATGTTTAGGGCTGATATGATTGACTTTAAGAAGTGGGATCTTCAACTGGAGAAACATAAGAGCCAGGTTTGGTCTCGCGAGTTAAAACGCGGGGATCCCAGTGGTGCCAATAGTTTCGAAAAAGAAGATTGGGAAATAGATTTGGCAAAACTTGATTTGAAGAATGTTATTGCCCATGGCACATATGGTACTGTTTACAAGGCTGTTTATGATGGAAAAGATGTTGCAGGTAACGGAAACAATTATGCATTCTTTGTTTATTTGAAGATTTTGTGTTAGATTCTTTGTAGATTGTTCGGTTTTTGTTTCGTGTATCGGTAGAATTTGTGTACTAATGCATTAATCCAAGTGTGGTGAATTAGATATATAAAGACTTGTGTTACTATATATGGAACTAATCTACACGATAGGCTGTCAATATGTCATACAAACTAATCTGCACATCCTTTACCATGATCAAATTTGGAACTTTGGTTTAATCATAATATCATATGTTGCTTTTTTCATTAAGAGAATCATTTATTGAATTGGTGTGCTTTTAAGCCTTTGATGTATGCATTCGGCAGGTAGAAATCAATGCATAGCCGCAACAAAATCTTATGCCACTTGTGGTAAAGTTGTGCTTGGTTCATGTTGGCTAATGTGCTGTCTTTACTTTGATTATGACTCCTGAAAATATCCCGTGTATCAGACTCAACCTTTATTGACATAGTAACTGCAGTTTTCAGGGAGCAAGACAGAATTGAGAGAATTTGTTAAATATTGACATAATATATATTGTTTTTTTTTTTCCGAAGCACACATGAGACTTGCATAGGAAATGGCTAGCAATGGATGTGTTAGATGCTTAGATATCCTATTATTGATATTCTAGCATACTTTTCAAGTTTGTTGACAGGCTATTATTCACTACATAATTTCAATTGCTTTTGTGATGTGCTTCCTGTCTTTTTAATTATTTTTGTAGTATTAATTTTTACGTTTAGGGTTTCTGTGTTACAGACTAAGCTTACTTTGATCATAATTGTGCTAATAACTGTCTCATTTTAGCTTTAATATGTCGTGTATATATACAAGATTCCTGTTTGTTTGGTCTTATTATGGCAAATTGTTTTGCTAGGTTTGAATTAGATTACTAGCATTACATCATATAGGTTTGTTGCATGTGAAACAAACAATATGGTCTTTTCAATCTTAAATTTAAGAACCTGGTGGTTCTTCATGCATTTAGGTACTGATAATGAAGAGGGAGTACAGAGCATAGGGGTAAATATTAACGTTGTTGCAGATTGATTGCAGCATATGTCACCGTTGATTGTAAATTGTGCAAGGTCATACAATTTGAGTTTTTTGAATGACATTTTGTTATGATAAATTTACTACAACTACATTTTGGGTATTTGCATTGTTGAAGATAATGAATAGAGGACTTTGAATTAGTATGTTTACGATGGAAATGTTAATATCAAGACATTGAGGAACATGTCTTGGAAAACTTGAAACACAATTTAGCAACATGTTTAGAGAGGAAAGAAAATAAAGTATATTGGAACGATAGAGAGTTATTTTCAAAAGGTAATAAAACAGATAAAATTATGGAGTTGCTTGATGTTTGTCTTAATTTATATAATTTGATATAGATGTAGATGAAAATATTAAACGACAAAATAACAATAATAGAATGGATGAATTGCATTATAGTCGTTAATTTTTTTTTTTCACTGTGTATATTAGTGAAAGTTTTGGATTGGGGTGAGGATGGTATGGCCACAGTTGCTGAAACCATTGCTCTTCGAGAATCATTCCGAAAAGAAGTTGCTGTTTGGCATAAACTTGACCATCCAAATGTTACAAAGGTAAATTTTGTTAATTTTTTATTTTATTTTATTTATAGAGATATCCAATTATCCATAACTGTTTGATTTTGTTAATACTCCGTATGCATATTTTTTAAGATATTCATATCTTATTTTGTTGTCACTTATGTTTTTTATTGTTAAAATTCGTTCATTTCATTGATCCCCTCAGTTCATCCTCTCTTTTCACCTACCATCGATATATATTTATTTTCTTTTCTTTTCAAAAATGTAGTTTTCGATTTAATCGTAATGAAAAAAAATTGATTTGTCTTTCTAAACTTTATAGTTCGTTTTACAAATTTTGTTTAAATATTATTTAAAAAGTACATAAAATACCTTTTTCTTATTATATTTTGTAATACTCAATTTGATCTTCGTATCATGTATTTTATATTATAGTTTCTTGGAGCTTCAATGGGAACATCAAATCTTAAAGTTCCTACTAGTAGCTCTGGTGGTGAAAATGGCAACTCACACCCATCTAAAGCATGTTGTGTCATTGTTGAATATCTCGCGGGAGGAACGCTAAAAAATTATTTGATTAGAAATAGAAGAAGGAAACTTGCTATAAAAGTTGTGGTCCAACTTGCTTTGGATCTTTCTAGAGGGTGAGTAATTTTGTTTTTTGTTTTTCTCTTTTTGAATAATTTTTCTTCTTTATTTTCCTAATTTTCCCTTTCTTGGTACTTTTACAAGATTTAACGATGGTGTACTTGTATTTGCAGTTTAAGTTATCTTCATTCGCAAAAGATTGTACATCGTGATGTGAAAACAGAAAATATGTTACTAGACACTAATAGGACTCTTAAAATTGCTGATTTTGGTGTTGCTCGGGTCGAGGCTCAAAACCCACGGGATATGACCGGAGAAACTGGTACCCTTGGATACATGGCACCCGAGGTGATCTAATTTTGGGATTTCAATCTTTATGTTTGTTAAAAGATCTTACAGTAGATGGATAAAATCTTAATGAAATTTTTTGCAGGTTCTTGATGGTAAGCCTTATAATAGGAAGTGTGATGTTTATAGTTTTGGAATATGCTTGTGGGAAACCTATTGTTGTGATATGCCTTACCCTGATTTGAGTTTTGCGGATGTGTCTTCGGCGGTGGTTCGACAGGTTAGTAGTTTATTTATTTTAAAATATAAATCTTTGATACGTTACAATGTTTGATACATTACAATCTTTGATAGAGGATTGAGCATTGCTTGTAACTCAGCTGTAATGTCTTATGAATTCAAATTTTCTTTGTAGAGATATTAAAGATCAGATCTTTTGTTTCACAATCAATGCGCGCCTTTTGTGATAAGATAGCCAATAAAAGCTTTAGTTTTTAGTTACATTAGAGAATAGCTATTTATAAAAGAAACTAAAGTTATGAAGTTGGTTGGAGAAAAACATTAGAGGATATTTATTTATAGAAAAATTTGGGATGTTATTTTGTATTTATAGAGAGATTAAAGGTATGATCGATCTTTTATTTCACAACCAATGCACGTCATTTGCAATAAGATAGCCTATAAAGGCTTTAGTCTTAATTTCTAGAAAATAAGGTGGATTTGAGAGTTACATTAGGGTATATCTATTTATAGAAGAAACTAAAGTTATGAGATTGGTTGGAGAGCTTAGTGGTTTTTTATTTATAAAAAAATTTAGGATTTTATTTTGTTTTTAAATGAATGTGGGACATATTATATGTTATATGATATGATTAAAAGTTCTTGATACAAAAGCTCTCAAGCCAAGCTAAGTATAGCTAAGGCTCAGTTCATACAGTCATAAGAGTCGAGTCCAATTGAGTTGAGCACTGACCATGCTGAACCCAAGTGGTTCACGATTAGGCTGAGCTTATTACCACCCCTAATCTTACTAATATGAGAACGTTACGGCTTTGCAATCAACCAAGTGATATGAATTTATATAGTATGGCTTCAATTATCAAGGAAAGCATATTTGAGAATCAAATTGTATGAACAATGGTTGGAGGCAATCTTTCTTTTTGCTACTATATAATTCGAGCTTGAATAACTTGTTTGGCTTAGTTCTATAGTACTCAACATTCTTTCCTAGTGAAGTACAAGTTGACTTGATTTTGGATCTTTGCAAAGTAGTGGAAAATGTTGAATATATGATATAATGAAGATGCTATTGTCTAGAAGATAATTTGTGTCATTACATAAATCATAATAAATAGTTAAGATTTGTTATTTTTCCCTGGTTCTCCTATAGTTTTAACTGTTTAACTTCTCAAAAATTAAGTGTAATAATATACACTGTATGTCGTGGGTGACTAGAGTGTTCTTCTCTCCTCTTTGTAGAACTTACGTCCGGAAATACCAAGATGCTGTCCACCTGCACTTGCGAGCATTATGCGCAAATGTTGGGACGCCAACCCGGGCAAACGCCCTGATATGGATGAGGTAGTGAGGCTATTAGAAGCAATTGATACAAGCAAAGGTGGTGGGATGATACCTGACGATCAAGTTGTTCAAGGGTGCTTCTGCTTTGGACCTTCTCGTGGCCCATAATCTTGTCATCTCCTTTTATGGGTTTGTGTTGTATGCAGTGCTCACATTTTTGAGAGAGGACTCTACACAACTAAATGATTTCTGCAAGTTTTCTTTAAGCTCTTAGTGCTGTGTTATTTATTCAAGTGCTAAGCTTAAAGATGTATACTTGGTTTTTGATTGGCTATTACTTATCACAGGATTATTTTGTTGCTTGAGATACATGTAAACTCTTTTTTTCATGAATTGTATAGGGGTTTTGAGATGTAAATACACAAGTGTTGTGTGATGAAACTTCATCGAATATCGGGAGTATATACATTAGGGGATGTAGAATGCATTATATACTCTTCACAGTTTCCTCATATTTTAGTTGTGTTCTACATTTGTGCAGTTGTGCATGTTATTTCAGCTTTCTTAGATGATTTTCTTGTGGGCCTATTGAGTATTTGAGTTCTTTGATTTGGCTGTCTAAAGGCAATTAATTGGCCACCTCCATCTCAACCATTGTTTAGGGTTAAAGTTATCTATAGGGCCCAAAGTACTCTAGACACCTTGAATGTAAGATTATACCGAAAATAGCAACTTTTGTTGATATTAGTGTTAACAATCTCAATATAATTCGATTCCATATATTGGAAATCTTAGTTGGATCAAACTCTTCACAAATTGTTAAATTTTTTAGCCGAACCCTAATATTCATAAATTATACTAACACGAAACATTTTCTTTTTTGTCTAGCAAAACATGACTCTAAATATGGTCGTATATAACTATATAAATACAAAACATAAACCACTCAAATATTGGCCACGCAAATACGTAATGGCTTAACTATCCAGACGACTAAGTGGTCAAGTCAATAACCTACCTTCCTTGACTCTATCATTATCCAAACATTACAGTTGGTCGGTGGGGCCCATTGATCTACTAAGCCCCCACCAAAGTCACATTACTTGGCACTTGGAAATGCAAATCCAATAAAACTTCCACCATTTTCTGTTTTTGTTACGGGTGAACTTAAAACTTCTTTCATTCTTTACGCTCTCTCTTTAAAAGCGACGCATTTACGCTACTTTTCTCGACACTAATCCCCAAACCCAAAAAAAAAAAAACTCTCAAATGTCTTCGTTATTATCGAATTTTCTGGAAAAATCAGGTGGAGTTGCAATCGTTGATGGCGGACTTGCTACTGAGCTCGAACGCCATGGCGCTGACCTCAATGACCCTCTTTGGAGCGCTAAATGTCTTCTTACTTCTCCTCATCTTGTTCGTCAAGTATGAATTTGCGACGCTTTTTATTTTGCTTTTTTGAATTTGGTAATGTTGTTTTTAATTCAATTGTTGCTGTTTTTGTGACTTTTTTGGTGTTAAATTTGATAATTATGAAGTGATTTGAGTTGATTTTAGTATAAAGCTGTTAGTTTTTTTGGATTATGTGGTTTAGTTAATGTTAATTTAGGGAAATTAGTAGGTTATATTATAGTTAGTCACTTGTTAGTTAGCACAGAAATGGTATTTTACAGATTTTATTATTCAAATCATAGTATGTTGTTATTTGATACTAAGGAATAGTTAAAGTATGGTGTTTTTTGTTCAAGAATCTTCATTTACAATTTAGGCAAAAAGCAAAAGTTATAAAGTACTAAAAGTTAATAAGTTTAGGAATTTTGAGATCAATTTTGTAATATTCAATTACACATGCACACATGTTGCGGCGAACAAGAGTGCGTTCTCTTCACCTTGAAAAGATTGAGTTTCATAGAACGGAATCAGGTCTTATAAGTTTTATAGGTGTTTGGGGTCCTATTAGGTGTGATTAATTCCAATGGTTTCTTTGTTACGAACTTAATGGTTTAAATAGGTTAGATTAGGTCCAATAAGTTCAATTTCTAGGAAGGTTTAATTAATTTAATTCCGATAAGTTTAGGTTATATAAGTCGAAGAGCACAGACTCTTTATGTCTAAAATAGGACAGGACTTTGAAAGTAGATGTTTAGCAAAACCAAGTGGAGTATCTATTTTGTTGCACTAATTGTACTTTTGTAACCTATTAAGCTTAGTTCTCCTCAACCTTCATAATATACGAAAAACACGTAGACGAAGGTTGGAAAAAGCTGATACAAAAAGTGTCTGTGTAAGTATGAGTTTTGTGGAGGGAAAACCGAAAAGAAAGTAATGAAATCGGTAAAAGTTGATCCTCTAGTTAATTTGAGTCAGGAAACCCTTTTATCACTTAAAGGGATTGATAATATGACGTATTGAAATGGAATCTGGTGTAATTCATCAATGTCTATATTTAACGTCAATGATAGTACTTTCACTCCTAAATGACAAAGGATTTCAATTGGGATCATTTTTGAAGAGTGAAGTTGAAATAGTGTATGTGTTTGCATCTCCACTAGTGGACTCTTTTAAAGTGTTAAGTTACTTGTATTACAGAGTATTGAGGGTATTTTAGTGAGTTAATTGTTAACTTTTTACTACGAGACAGGCCAAAAGTGATTTTTAACCTCTTATTAAGAGACGGAAGGAGTATTTGTATTTTCTTTGAATATTGGAATCATTTATCAAATGTTGTAATATTAATTAGTGATAGATATGCGGCACTCATGCAAATTATTGAGCTTTCTGCGCAAACTCTTTGCACAAAATTGAAAGCTAGGGAGTGTTTTTTTTCCTTTATTATGGGGTATTTTTTGTTTAACGTGGGGCTATGGGCTATATATGGTTGGCTGCTTGTTTTTTTTTTTAAATCATATTCACTTTGTAACTTATTACATATGTGCCAATCTTGTATGTAAAGTTTAACTAATGTGATTAATTTCTTCACGTTAGACAGTGTTTATCCACTTATGTGTGCCCATACTTAACTGATTCATGATTGTTGTTTAAATCTTTTATTGGCATTATCAATCATGAGATGATTTACCATTACTTTTAGATTGGGCCACAAAACCTTAATGAAAGCACCTGCTGCTGCAGGTTCACCTTGATTACATTGAAGCCGGTGCTGATATAATAACATCTTCGTCATATCAGGTAGCTTCCTGGTATACTTGTTAAAATTTTCCATTGCCTTTTACTCGTTTGGACAAACTTCAAGAAATTGAAACCATGTTTGTTAATGTACCCTGATAGGCAACCGTCCAGGGTTTTATGGCCAAAGGGTTATCAGAAGAAGAAAGTGAAACATTGATGAAGAAAAGTGTTGAGATTGCCTGTGAAGCACGTGAGTTGTACTATAAAAAATGTGGTGAAAAGGAAATAGATGGGAGCAAGATTGCACAACGTCGGCCCATCTTCATTGCAGCTTCAGTGGGTAGTTATGGTGCTTATCTGGCTGATGGTTCTGAGTATAGGTAACCCTAATTCATCTTATTATCTCCCCTTTCTGGTGTAGGTTTACCTTTTTATGGATCGTGTACAACTCTAAACACTTTCTTGTAAACGTGAGTTTTTATGGCTTACCAATTCCTGTCTCAAAAATGCTGCCCTGCTTCCTATTAACTGAATAGCACTCATAGATATATGATTCTTCCAATATATTACCCATCTACTCAAAGTAAAGCTAACACATATCATCCTTGTAATCTGATACAATAAGAGCAATGTTGGTAATGAATATTTTCCGACTACTATGGAGTCTCTTATTATGCTTGCATGGTCAATTAAGTCAGTAAGTTTTGCAGGACATATAAATTAAATATTAGCTCACTGGCATTAATGTATTGCTCTCTATGCATGTCAGTCTTTCTTTGTTGATAGTAATGGTTGAATCACAACTCAAATGCCACACACAGAACTATATTTAAGAGTACTCGCTCCTCAAATTATTGTATATGCTGAATTCTTATAGTTTTCTGCCAAAATTAAATGAGAAAGTCAGTGCAAAGGAGATAAGGATTTCATCCTTCTCATTTGTTGTTTATGCTATATGCAATTTTAGTGTCTTTACATATGTGCCAGTGGTATTAACGAATAAGTGTTTTCTTGGTGCTTTCTAGTTTTTTTCTACCCTAATTATCTATTATCTTTCAGTGATTTGTATTCATTTACACCTTCAGTGGCATCTCTTGTAGACATTAAAGCATTTTTGCATGTGTCAGATACAAAAACAGTCATGATCTGGCGTGCTGTCTTATATCTATGTGGATTTTTCTCAATATGCTGCTGATAATAACCTATTTGTTTTATCTCTGCACTAGTTTGCCTCTTATTTTGGATTTTTTTCACAGTGGAGAGTATGGTAATGCGGGGACTCTGGAATTCTTAAAAGATTTTCATCGGAGAAGAGTTCAGATTTTGGCTGAAACAGGCGCCGACTTAATTGCATTTGAAACCATTCCAAATAAAGTAGAAGCACAGGTATGTTTTAGAGATCTGAATTTTACCGCTAAAGCTCATCTTTGCTTTTGAGGTTACAAATTTCGGTTCATGAGAACTTGAATATGATGGAACTTTCTTAGGATAGATAGTTTCTTTGACATGACTTGATTTGTTTGAAGTTTAGCCTATTGATTTGCATGTACCCTCAGGCTTCAGTTACACCTTGACCTTTTTACTTTGTAATATTGGGATGTTTCAAAATCCATTGTTCTAGAATATATTTTTTGATGTCAATTAATGCACGATTTTACTAATTCCTATTGCTACTTTAGCATTCCATGATAAGCATGTTTTGTCAAGCCGAAAAGTCGAGGTGAAACAATGAGGTATCAGATTTCATAATGAGGCTCTTGATAGTTGTATATATTTTCACCCTAAATTAACTTTTTTTTTCTTGGTTGTGGTTTTTTGTATTTAGGCTTATGCTGAACTCCTTGATGAGGAAAATATAAAAATTCCAGCATGGTTTACTTTCAATTCAAAGGATGGTGAGAATGTGGTAAGCGGTGATTCATTGCTTGAGTGTGCATCAGTTGCTGAGGCGAGCAAGAACGTTGTTGCGGTTGGGATTAATTGTACCCCTCCTAGGTTTATTCAAGGATTAATTTTGTCAATTAAAAAGGTAATATTCGATTGTTTTCCTTAGTTTGTCCTATATCTGGATGAGGTCCCATGAAGATTTGAATTATCAATTTCCATTGGTTTCAAATGGTAAAATAGCCTCTCAAACCTTAAAACCTGCAAATTGTTTCTCTATAATCTCCTTTGATTGCTTTATATGTAAACAAGCAGCAACCTGGCTCTGATATTATAATTCCATCTATGATGAATGTTTCAGGTGGCAACCAAGCCAATTATTATATATCCAAATAGCGGTGAAACCTATGATCCTGTTATAAAGCAATGGGTGGTAAGTTTTTTTTTTCTCTTTTGGTTTAGCTATAACCAAATACATTTAAGTTTAAGTATTATGCAATTTCCTTTGTTCCAATTAATACCTTTTTTTCATTGGAACATTTTGATGTATTTCATGAATCTGTTATTTCTTATGACGGCTTCAAACACTAGATATTTCCCCTTTCCCATGCTTCGTGTTGTAGCCTTTGTAGAAATTGGAGCAAATTTTTCTCAAACTAATCTTTGTCGGAAAGTTAGATGTTTTTGATTATAACAAGGATGCCTCTTGGTGTCGTTGTAGGATTACCGGGCCTGCCAAAGCCTGAATTAAAATTTGTTCTCTTCAAAAGGCCAGAGGTTGAGCTAGAAAGACCCACTTGACCCAGTAATTAAGACAAAATGACCCTAAATTCAAATCCCCTTTTGTGCAGCATTTAAAACTAGCAATAAAATTTGAAGGGAGAGTCTTTTGGGGGCTTAAGTGCTTAAGCAGCCTTTACACTTTTTTGGATAGCAACATAGAAGGGTTTGGAAGAGGAGGGAAATGAGGGGAAAGGAAAGGAAGGGGAGAGTTGAGTCCCATTTTCCCTCCAAAACCTTCCACTTTTGGAGGGATAGTGTTTGTTAGAGGAGGAGGGGGGAAATGGATCCCTCCTTCGCACTCCCCTACCTCCCCTAACTATGTTTCCAAACAAGGGGGTTTGTCCCCTTTCCTTAATCTTCCCTCCCTTTCCCTCCATTTCCTTGTATCGAAACAAAGTGTTAAGGTTTGTCACAGCTTCATAGTGGTTTATCATAGATGACATCAAACTTGTACTGCTTCTTTGGATAACAGTCATGAAACTAATTTGATAGGATAACTATGAGGTTGTTCCTAAGCCCTAAGAAAATTGATAATCACTTTTAAGGAACCCCTCCATGCTTTCCCGATTATTATGGGACATTGTATACAACTAACTTATCATGTATTGTCTTTACAAAAAGGTCATTTTAAACTGGCTTTGTGCTGTTGCCCTTTATGTTTCCTGATTATACGTTCTGAACTATTAACTAACTCAGATTGGAGACATTATGGTCCTGTTAATGCTTGAGGCATAAACGTTTGCTCACTTTGCTTGCACGGTGCTGGATGGTCTTATTACCTGCTTATTTTGTAGTTATTTGTACAAAGTAATTCCTTTAATTGTTAACATGATTTCATGCTTCTGTGTCTGACACAATTTTTTCCTGCAGCAAAATACAGGGGTTCCAGATGAAGATTTTGTATCTTTTGTTAAAAATTGGTGGAAAGCAGGGGCTTCCATTTTTGGCGGCTGCTGTAGAACTACTCCAAAGACAATTAGTGGCATTTACAAGACTCTCTCAGAGCGATCGTTGTCTTGAAAAAAGCATCTGACAAACTGCGGCAATATGTCCAATGCCTGTGGATTAAATTTTTCATAGTGTTCAAGAATTATCTTCTTGACTGAGGTTAGCTTCGTTTACTGAAGGCCCCTTTCAAGTTACTTGTATGCAACACTGTGGGGATTTTGCATGAGATTTAGTATAGTATTTGAACTTGTGAAGGTCTGCGTAACAACTTTTATGTCGTAGTTGAGACTTTTAATGGACTATATACTTGTAATTTTATGACTTATATAGCTCAATCTATATTTCATAGTATATGAATTGGTTCTTCCACGTCAGATTTGCAGGATAGTGCTCTGGACCTTTCCCAACTAAGGAAGTGGCTGTCCAACCAAATGTAACCTAACCAAAACCTGCCCAACTCAATCTGGCTACATTAAGTGACTTACAATTACTAAGAAAATGCAAAAGAGTATTGAAAGACCCGACTATGTTCTAACATGAAACCAAAACCAAATGACGGAAATCAACTTCAACCAAACCAATATCCAACAGACTTATACACTGCATCGAATTGCAGGGGTACAAACAAGTTGCGAACTCTTTTCTTTTGTTCATTCTCCAGTAAAATGGCAAGCACGAAACTCTCAGTACACAATAAAGATTATGAAAACTGCCAATTATTTATTATATACCAAATCAAATTCTGTAAGTTTTATTTTTAAAAAAGGCAGTAACATCAGGACACATTTACTCTGCAACTGAAAACTCAAACAACATGCTGTGCTGATATTTTTTACTAGGTTCAACAACAATAGAGGGAAAATTGGGCTGGTTAATGGCATTTGGGAATCCTTGCGTCTCGAGACAGAGTCCAGCATGTTTCTCATAAACAGCGCCACCTTTCCCAGTAACACCATTCACATAGTTACCAGTGTAGAATTGCACGCCGGGGGCATTAGTCCAAAGGTCAAGGATCCTTTTGGTCAAAGGTTCTCTAACTTTAGCAGCATGCTTCAACCCCATCTTTTCATCCCCACAGTCAAGCACATAATTGTGGTCGTAACCTAAGCCAACCTTGGCAATATCTTGACCAACCCTCTTCTCTGAAGTAAAATCGAATGCTGTGCCTTTAACTGAGACGATTTCCCCTGTAGGCACTGTGTTTTCGTCCACTGGGGTGTAGTGATTTGCCCATATTTGAATATGGTGGTCAAGCACAGAACCTGAATTGTGCCCAGCTAAATTCCAGTATGTGTGTTGAGCGAGATTGACTGGAGTTGCCTTGTTCTCAGCCACAGCTTCCATGTCAAGCCTCATGGTTGTCTTGGAGGTAAGAGTATAGGTTGCAGTAACAATAAGATCACCAGGATAACCTGTTCCACAAAGAATATTTTTTAGGGCTTAGTTAGAAAATTTAATTCCTTCAACCCCCATACAATAGGTAGGCCAATTTGATTTTTGGTCATCCTCACAAAAACTCTATGACACGTGTGTCATTTATTTGGTGTTCTTAATCAAGGAATCCTTTCAAGGTAATAATCAACATTAGCCTAACACCTATTATTATGGAACATACTGATAGAATTGTGGGCGGAACATACTGATATTTGAACAGTGGTAGTAATTACCAATTAGTATAAACCAAATTTTACTCACTGATCCTCAGCCAAATGCTTCAATCAACATATACACGAAATTCTAGTTTGATTAACAAACAGTCAAACACTAAATGCTTCCCAATGTAAACGATAGAAGTAAGTGCAAATATAGAGGAAAAGCAAACATACCTTCCTCACCATCATGACTGTGATACTTGAAAGTAATGGAGGGATTATCAGTTTTCTTGTATTCAACGACATCCCATATTTTCTTATCAAATCCTTTGTTCCCACCTGAATGCAAAAGATTTATCATTGATTATTACAATCCATGTCAGGTTGATCAAATCTGTGATACCACTACTATATATTTTCTGAACTTCTGACTATTGGAACAAATAAAGTTACAAAATTAAAATTCAGCTGCATCAAACTAGACCACAGGAGCAGGGGGGGAATTGTCTGGAGTCTCTGGACGGGGGCAACCTGCCTTAATCTTAAACCATAAATCCTAGACCCCAAGGTATTCATGGTAGTGCACATTAAATTGATGTTAGATTGAACATTAGCCACCGACAGAGCGGTTAAGTAAGACTGGGTTATTAAATGAAGTCACTAACTTCAGTATCCAATTGCCAATAGTATGCAAGGAATATACTTTTCATATCTCATATCCCAACAATCATGCTGTAATTTGTGCACACAGAAGTTTAATATTTACTAGGTCATGTCTTGCGTAGTTATAGCAACAATCTACATTGATACATGCACAATTGATGAATTGAACTTGGACACTTACTAACCTTAAACCTATTTTACACATTAAAGTATAGTTCCTCTAACCACAAAAGCATCTACTTAGTAAAAAAAAATGAAGATTGGTAGGTTTCACATGACAAGAAATATAAAAACTATGATGTATTCAAATATTGCCTTATATGCTAGAGGATTCCCCAAGTTGACGCAATCATACCATGGAGACTGTTAGGTGGCTTGTTTACAGGCAAAGAGTACTCAACCCCATTTAGTGTGAACTTCCCGCCCTTGATTCGATTTGCGACACGACCAACAATGCAACCATAATATGATCCAGCTCCTTGCTGAGGTACAACAATACATTTTTCCAACAAGGTCAAAAGCATTCGAGAAGATAATTACTCAATCAAAGGAAAAACCAATGCTCAACAACATCAACAACGACAACAAAGGACAAGACTGAAGAACCCAATAACTTATGAAAATCAATTGGATGTGCAAAGGAGGCATACTTGCATACACTTCCTTGAACCTCAAAAACTCGAATCAATGAATAAATGAATCAGTTTTCAGATCAAATCAAAGATAATAAGATTCTGCATATTCTCCTAGGAACATTATTAACTCATAAATTTCTGCTAGTTTTTTTTTATTATTATTATTTTTTTTTTTTTTCAAATAATAAGTCTGGTAAACATCCATGTACACTTTTTGGACTTTTGGGATTCCTGAAAAAGTAGAAATTTATCAAACACTTTTTCATCTTAAAATCAATCTCGTGAACCTCACCACAAAAATTGATACTACATAAACTCTAAGATTTTCAATCAACCAACCAATAATCTGCACAACGAAATAACATTATTCACATTCAAATTTAAACCTACACTATAAAAATTAAATTTATGAAATCAAATAATTCAATTCAATGCAAATTCATGAGAAATCAAGAGACGGATTACCAGATAAGGATCAACAGAATCAAATCCCAATACAACATCAGCAAGTTTTCCTTAAAAAAAAAAACAAAATCAATAATCAATAATTACATATATATGTAAAATAAAATTACAATGAAAGATTGAAAATTTAATGTTCCTAAATAAAAAAAACTGACCATCTTTATCAGGGATCGACAAAGAAGTGATGGTGCAACCATAATTGGTGATTTTGACATGCATTGAGCCATTATCGAGCTCAAAGATCTCAGCTTTTTTCCCTTGATCTGTCATTTCAGAGATTTAAAAGCTTAAAAAAACAAAAAGGGGTTGTAGAAAAGGCAGAATATACTTTCTTTTTGAGATACGTGAATTATGTTTTTTATTTTTAAGTTTTGGAATTTATAATGATGAAGAATCAATGTGGATATACTTCGTTTTTGGAATGTTTGGATTATTGGATATGGGATGTAGAATTGTAGACTATGTGATTACATCATATAATCCAAAAACATGAAATTTTACACGAGTGTACCTAATAGGCTAATAGCACGGTCTCATCATGGTCAACCCATCTATTAATGTGTGACTTATTAGCATTTACCCTTTTGATTTACTCACAAAGTTACCTTTAAATTACCTTATAAAAATTTGTTATATTCCATTTATAAAAGATTTTCCAAGTACAGATACATCAATTTTATTTTCTCTCCCATCATTGTATTATGAATTTTTGAACTCCAAGCAACTTTGTAAAAACCTTATATTGACCCAAGTGACCTCATGTAAAATTTCGAACTTTAGAATGCTACCCTTCACATTGGGTTTTTAGGACTCATTTCGAGCTCTATCTCCTTTTTGTCCCATCTTTCTAGTTTTCTACCACATACTATAGAAGACCGTGGGATGTGCCACCTTTAGATTTAGCTTATAAATACTCATGATGTTATTATACCTTTATAAAGGATTTTCGGAGTAGGGACACATTAGTCTTTCACGCCCTTCCAACACCACATTATGACCTTTAATTTTGAATCTCAAGCAACTTTGCAAGGACGGAAGGACCCTATATTTACCTAAGGGACATCATGTAATATATCCGAACTTTTCAGGACCCTGGAACGCCGAAAACGCATGGGTTATAGTCTTTATTTTGGCTTTCGGGAGATGTTTGGGCCTTTCTCGTATTTATACCACATGCTTTTGAAGATTCCGAGGTGTCCCCTGTCCAATTTTAGCTTCTAAAAACTTTTTATATTCCACTTATAAAGGATTTCCGAATTATGGACATCTTAGTCTTTTTTGTTCTCCCAGTAGTGTATTATGACCTTTAGAACCCTTAGAACTTTCCAAGTACCCTATTTTGACCTAAGAACCCCATGTAAAGATTTTTTGATTCTTTTTGAAAACCCTATAACTCCGAAAAAGTGTGAGCTAGCTTTTATTTTGAGCTCTTGGGAGCCATTTTGGGCCCTGTCTCAATATTGTCCTATTTTTATACCACATGTTTTTTACAACTCCGAGATGCCCCATGCGCAGTTTTAGCTTATAAACTTGTTAGATTTCCTTCATATAGGATTTCCGAAGTAGAAACACATTAGTATTTCTTGTTCTTCTAGACCTTTTGAAATCCAAGCACCTTTCCAGACCCTGTTTTTCCCAAGGGAACTCGTGCAAAATTTTCAGATATTTTTTCTCTAAGTCTTCGAAATCCTTGAAAATGAATGGGCTATATAGTTTTCATTTTCAGCTTCAGGGATCTGCTTCAGTCCACGTCTCCTTTTTGCACCATCTTTCTACCAAATATTTTTGAAGACCCCATGATGTCATGTGCCCTGTTTTAGTATATAAAAACATTTTGATTTTTTATAAGGTATACTCTTATAATTTTCATTATTTTTTAAGATTTAAATATTTTTCTCCTTTTAACATCGTTTTATGAGCTTTAAATCACGAATATCTATTTAAAGTAACTTATTTTGAGTTTTGACCTAAGGGTCCTATAAAAAATAGCGTGGGCTACGTTACACCTTCGTGGTCAAGTTTTAACAACAATGTTTGATCACTTCAACTCTTTTAACCTTTCTTCAAAATCCATCTTCCACAATTCCATCAAAGATTTTCCCGCCAAAATCAATCCCCTCTCCATTCCAAAACCCAGAAAAATTGAAAAACAACTCTCCTTTCAAAAACCCCTACAATGTCAAATCAAACAAACAACAAACCTTCAAACAAAAAAAAACCCTCAATCAAAAACCCTAATTTCCTCCAAAATACCCATCTCAAACTCCTCGCCTTCGACTTGAATTCCTTAATCCAATTCAACTCCGACCCGAATCTCTTCTACCGCAACGGTTCTCCCATTTCGCGGGTTCAAGTTTTCGGAGTTGTCGTAATCAGGGATTTCAAACCCGAAAAATTTCTTCGGTTCTCCATTGATGATGGCACTGGTTGTATTCAGTGTATTATATGGCTTAACCAATTGACTTCTTCGTACTTTTTTCGACGATGCCCATCAGATGTTCGATCAATTGCGCAATTAGCGAGTATTCATTCGAGCCGAGTTCAGATTGGCAATGATGTTCGTGTTCGTGGACGGGTCTCGGGTTTCCGTGGTTCGGTCCAAATTACAGTAGATGATGTGGTTGTAGAAAGAGATCCTAATCATCAGATTTTGCATTGGTTGGATTGCGTTAACTTGGCGAAAAGATGCTATGGAGTTTAGTCAACGAGGTAATTTCTTTATTCTTTTATGTTTTAACTCATTTTGTACTGTTTTACTGATTGAATTGCTTCTGTAAATTAATTGTTTGTTATAATGTGATTGTTATTTTGTTATATCATGATCGTAGCATATGGTTACTTATTAGTTATCGAGGCTCCTTTGATCGAAGCGGTGACCTTTCTAGAAATTGAATTTGTTAATCGACCATTATGCTTATTCTGCTACTAAAATGTTACAAGTCCTTTTTTGTTAGTTGCGAATGCTTCTTTCTCTCCGGTGTATGTGTTTTGGATGTCTCGAAAAAAGTTTCTTTTGTGCTCGGGAGAAATATTGAAAAAACTAGCATCATATTGATTGCCCTAACTTTCTAATCTATCGATCAGTGAGTGTTGACATGCCTATGTATGAAACTCATACCATGGTTGTTAGGAGGAATGTATAAGTGTCCAAAGTGAATCACTTGTCAACTTTGCGATGGTTTGGTTAGGATTTATTTGATTTTGATGTATGTTTTATGGATTTAGCGCAAATGTACTTTTTCTAGACCTTGAGCAATCATTAGTTAAAATTTGAGAATTTGGCCGAAATTAAGTCTAGGCTCTCTTTTGTTCTTTGTTTTAGTGATTTGCTATATGGTTATTTAGGGGGATACCTTATAAAATGTTTGCTAAAAGCACAAGGTCTCAAGTGCTAATACAATGATACTACTAATTAGGATAATTAAGATCGTAACTTGAAGCTTCCTAGCCAGGGCAATAAATTTGCTTATGGATGATATGGTGAAACATCCTAAAGAATGGATATACTCAAGTTTTGAGAATATTGAAGGGAATATCTTGTGGCCCATGTAAGTGAACAAGAGTACGCTCTTGTTTCGAAACAAGATTGAATATTAAAGGACCTTTGAGACAATGATGAACAAGATGAGAAAACATTTGATTAGAGCCGTAAGTTCTGAATGCAAAGGCCACAGTAGTTATCTAGAGCAATGTCTCAACAAGTTTTTACAGGCTGGTTGGTCTTTTGTGTTTTATTTGTAGTGAGGACAGAGTATAGAGTTCGCCAAAAAAAAAAAATTAAGTATAGAGCCTTTTGGTGCTGGTGAGTGGAGTAGTTAAAACACTCATATTGGGCCTGGTCTTGGGCTTGCCGAGGGAAATGGAAGCAGGTATGGGCTGCATGGCATGAAATGCATAAGCAGAAGGACTTGGTCTGTCTTGGATCTCAAGTCCTTAACCAACTGAGTCTGTACTTGGTGTATGATTTTGACAGATGTTTTTCTCCCACTGAAATTTTGCTCGGAAATATCACTTGTAGTTTGGAGCTTGGAAGTCCTGTGATCACATTATTTGAAGATAGAACATGACTTCTCAAATATGTTGGGTTTAACTTCATAAAGCTGACCGTATGAGCTATTCAATACTCTGCAACAGTGCAATGTTTGCTACTCCGGACAAGATGTGAGACCTAAGTAGGTGTATATTGGATCAATATATATTGGCCATATTATTTCCATGGAATTAGATTCTGTTTTCTTGATTGTGGTTGATTTTATCTCATCATTCTCACTATTTTTGAGACAGTAGACAGCCATTGCTCATTAGATTAAGGGTCATGCAGAAACAATCTCTATGTAAAGCTGCATCATATAACCTGATATATTCCTCAGGATGGGAACCTCTTCAGGGGCATTAACATAAGCATTTATATGACATTATGAATTATTTGTGGTGCTTCAGTGAGGGTCTGAACTCTGAATTGATCAATGGTTCGCCTTTATGGTATGCTATTATTTCTGCTTGGAGTAATTAGCTCAGGTTGAGTACAAACATCTTTTTACGAGTCTTCAGTCAGTGCATATTTGGCTCACAGACTCTTCAAAGTACAACTTTTCATTAATTATGAGTTCATTTATTTTGTACTTCAAATAACTATGCTCTCTTATTGCTTACCTTTCAAAATTTGATGCAGAGGAAAAATATACTACCTCATGACAGATGCACCTCAGCTCCTGTACATCATCATAGATGCAAGTGTAGAGATTTTGATCAGCAAATGGGAAAAACGAAGCTTTAATGGAATAGGTTAGTCCATGAACTTTGAATGGTTTTCCTTAATGTCTATCTCAAAAATTTCCCCACGTAGTTTTTCTTGTTAATTAAAGAGTGTAGTCTATCTTAAAGATATGTTGTAAGCTGAAGCACTCTGTTACTTCATTTAATCAAATTGATGGAAATTATCAATATCCATATTTCTTACTTGATTTAAGGCTTAGTTCTTGGATGTCATATTCAAATTACTTGGTATGCAATGGTACCTCATACATGAAATTAGAAGAAATAAATATCTGAGTGCATTTAGTACAGACAGACCTTAGGGAAATAGCAGTACTGGATAGGCTTATACTGCTACTGCATGTTGTTCCCTTTACTGAAATATTAAAGGACATGAGTTATTATGTTAGCAGATTAATTATTGGATTTTGTCTCCTATTTTCAGTCTAAAATTGAACACTTATATCGATATTTCAAATTGGATTTATTGATGCAATTGTATGAATGCTCCCTTTTTGGGGAGGGGTGGTGGAAATGTTTCCTGTAAATGATTCATGAATCTTGAATATGCATTTCATAATTGTATGCATGGGTAAATAATTGTAGAACTAACTTTTTAAAGAAACATTCAGCCACCAGCATGACTCTACCTTAACTTTTTTTTCTATCTATTGGCCGGCCCTGACCTCAATATGTGCACTTATTGGCCTTAAACTTAAGTTACCTATAATTTGTTATAGTTGTGTATTGAATTTTTGGATAACTATTAGAAAGTGCTTTCTGCGAAATTATAATGTTCAACCTTTTTTTAAATGAATCGACTTCTCAATAATGGCCGGTTGTAACCGGAGTATGATGAATTGATGAATTGTGAAACGCTATTTATACTCCATATTATGATTCTTTATAAGAAAACTATCTTATTATCATTTTTGGTGCTAAAAAATTATTTCCTACTATTTTGTAGATTGATTGGAGACAATTTTAGGCTAGCATGAAGAAAGGGACTAGGAAAAGTTCTGTCCTTTTTTAATATCTTCAGTGTAAAACTGTTACAAAATTATTACTCTATTATTTTTCCGGTACAAGTAGTCCGTACTAAATTATTGTTAAGCACAAAATACAAGGTGATAACGTACTGTAGTTTGAGGATTCTTGCCTCTTGGCATTCAGGTTCACATGATTTAATGGGAGCAACAAGAAACTATAAAATTCTTTAAAGCCCAAAGTAGCCCATGTTGTTTGGGCCAATGAGCTGGGCTTCAAACCAACCCAACATTTTTTGAGGTGGTGGTACAGAGTATTATTTAACCATAGCCGTTATTGCCCATCTGTTTGAAACTAATGATGCTCGAAAAACTCCGTTATCAACTTTAGCTAGTTTTAAGGTGCTCTCGAGAATAAGTAAGAATTTGCATCTTTGTGTACTGTAAGATTCCACTATCTTTAGCAATGGGATGATATGATGTTATGAGAACTAAGGACATTGTTTGGTAATGGAATATCCTAGGATGAATTTGGGATTATCATGCCATGACCTTGGGGAAAGATTGTGACATTTCATATATCCATAGTACAATATATTATGATTAAAGATGATAGGAGTATTTGAGTTAAAATATAGCTAGTTGATGAGATCATCTAATTTTGGATTTTGCCTCGTGACAAATTGCTTGTAGACAAAAAATTAGTTTGGTCTCCCAAATTAGTGAAGTACATCTGAGATTCTGAGTGTTAAAAACATGTTTTGGGATACTTTAATCAGGGTTTTTATCCTCTTCTCAATCTTGCTCTTTACAGGAGAACTTTATCAGACTATTTTGTTCCTTTCCTCTTGTTTTTTGGTCATTATTTTTTCTGATTTACTAGGATTTACTGAGAGAGATGTTTATGTCTTTGTAGGAGTCAATTCATTGTTCTTTTAGTCAAGCATGCCTAGTTTTCAAGGTTGTCTAATACTCTTATGTTCCCACTTAGCTATAGAGAGTTAGAGACCACCTTTCTCCCCGTTTATAAGTAGTCCTTATTAGTTTCAAATGTAACAAACAATAAGGAGCAGAAGGGGAATGTATACTCTTGGGGTCTTGGAGCATTAAAATGTTACATGTCGGCTTCTTGTGTTCTTCAATCTTTGCCCTAGTTGTTTTTTGGTGTTTGGGAGCTATTAGAGCGAGTAATGAGATTTGATCCCAAGATCACCTAGTATTGGGAAAGAAGGTTTAATCACTTGAGTTACATTTACTCTTTCCTTGCCCTAGTTGTTGATTACATAACAAACCATGTTTTGTATATAGTCCAAAAACGTTAAATATTTCATCTATCATGCTCTTAAAGAAACATTTCTTAATATTTAATACTTTCTTCTTTTTATATCTGTAGTGTGAAGATGTAGTATATGCTAGTGTTGCTGGTAGCTGGTTTGTTGAATACATGTGAAGTATCAGTTATATTTGTAAAAGCTAACAAGTAATAACCAATGAACTAAAGATATATGAAGAGGTTGATGAAGTAGTATTCTACTACTTTGTGTTGTAGATTATTAGTGGGTTAGGAATATTGAACTTGGCTTTTACAGTTCAAATCTTATTGAAGTTTAGTTCAGATTCAGATAATAGTGGATTAATACAGATAGCTTTCCCTATCATTTCCATTTTCCACTAACTACTCTTACGACATGAAGATTATTAATCCGATTAGTGATCATTAAGATCGGATTATATTATTGATTACTGATTTACTGACCACATTCTCACTACCACCTTCTTAAACTATGCCATAATATCAATCTTTAACATTATCTTCTTAATTAGTAGGAACTAATCATGTGAAGTCAGGTTGTTCATGAGATATTTGCATATGAAAAAAAATGTGAGGAACATTTGTACATTACATAGATTTGATTCGATATGCTTCCTCAATTATTTACACTACAGGTTTATTTATTTAACAATATCTTTTGAGTGTTATCATTTATACATGCTTAAATGCTTAATATTTTATTTGGGGTTCAATTTGAAGACAGCCTTGTCAACTCATATTGTGACAATATCTGTTTTAGTACAAAACTGCTACTGGTAATTGCAAATTGTAATACATATCGTATACGGTTCCAAGTTGCATGTTGGAGAATAGAAGACATTAGTGTCTCATTTCTCATATATTTTTTTGCAGCTGCAGAATTTGCTTTGGAAAATGTTTTTACTATTTATTTTGTAATTCACATTTAGAAGTTACTAAGGTTATAATCACCATGTATTTTATTTGACAAGGAATAGGTTGAAATCGGGAAGAAAACTAACCGAGTTATTCCTCACTGTTCCGGCAAAATGATTTTTTTTAAGGCGCAATGACAAGTCAAATGGGTGCGTTGCAATTTTTTAAAATTAGAAGTATATTTCTCTCATCTTTTAAAGCTTGTACTAAATTAGAAGTATTGCCAAATTTTTGAAGATTGAAGGAAAGTTTATTTAAAAATGGAGGTGTTTTTTTTTTTTTTTTTTTTTT
>PYUH01000078.1:4725703-4774554 GCA_016808085.1 Suaeda aralocaspica
TTTTTTTTTTTTTTTTTTTTTTTTTTGCTTCCTGCTAGAATATTAAAGCTGAAAAGGCAAAAGAAACATGAAAGTGAAAAACAGAAATTCTGAATACCAACTTACAAAGAGGAGATTCTTTGCTCAAAGTACAAAATGGTGGAACATTTCTTTGACTGCTTCGCTTAGCCTACTGGACTTCGAATAGTGATGAATGTTTTATTATGTACCAACACTTAGAAATCTTAGAATCATGGAATTTTGAATCATTAAAGTTGTTTATTTGTTCATTACTACAACCTTTGTCTCAAAATATTCTCTTCTTACATTCTATTTTAGTGTCCATAATTTAACTAAAATGGTTACTTAATTTTTTATTTTTATTTTTTTAGTTTTAAAATTTACGTTATACTTTGTCTTGCACAAGTCTTGTTCCCGTATTTTAATTTTTGAAAAAAAAAAGTGATTGTGACCAATGTAACCCAATGTTATAAATTTGCAATTGCAATTTTTTAACTACCGAATAAAAAGCTAAATTTTAGTGCAATTGATATTTTGAATTTTATTATCTGTTCAAGTACTATTTATTATTTTACTCGTAACAATAGATAGTTCTTTTTATCAATGTAGTTTTCTGGCACCATCAATCCTTTGATTACAATTTTCTCCTTCCCCCACCTCATCGAGTTCATCCACCTTCACTTCCATAGATATCCTCATTGTTGTCAAAGGAGCCCACCACGACGAGACGTATTAGTTATTGATCAAATCACTCTTATTATTACTTAGTCATCTTCTATGCTTCTACACTAATGCCCATCTTTTCTATTAAAAAAGTGTTTATCTAGCCATCTTCTTCACTAATGCTCATCTTTTGATTCTTTTGCATTCAAAATTGATAAAGTGAAGTCATTTCATGCTAGATATAGCAAAAGTAAAATTGTCAAGTTTAGTTTGTTAGTGTCTCCAATTAGTTGTTCTATGACATGATGGAAAACAATTAGTAGTCAATTGGTGATAAAAATCGAATAATGCAACTTTTCACAATAATACCTTGAATAATTTAACCATAGTATATATATAATTTTATTTATTTATTTTGTGTTTTTCATTGTCAAAAATAGTGTACGTAGTATGGTACTATTGACATGCACTATTTGAGCTTAATTTATAGCATGCTAGTAACAAATTTACATTCCATAGTTTAACAAGTATCCATTTAGGGGTGAATCCTTTTGTGGTAGAAGAGAAGAGTTCCGTCACATTTGCTAAAACAACAGTGGACAATTGACATGATGTGGGTGGTTTGCGTGTCAATCAAAGACTTTGAAGATAACCTACAAGTCATGCATTTTCCAAAATGGAATGGTTTATCATAAATTCACCATGAATGTCTCCTCTATATTCAAATAGTATGGCTACTTTCAACTCTATAAATTATAATCTTCACATTAGTTTTTTAGGGGCCATTTTAATATCTTATGTGCCAATCCTAATTCTTAATTGTGCGGATAACTTATATATGCTTGCATACATGATAATGCATTTTGTTCCTTTTTTTTTGTTAGTTGACAGTTAAAACCCCTTAAACTATTTTTGACACTTCTCATTTTCTCAACTATTATTGAAGCAAAAATAATTGTTCTTTCAGTTTTAATGATAGTGTCATGATCATTTCTCGTTGTAGCACCAAGCTTCACTCCTTTATGATATTCCTTTCGCCTCATAATAAAATTCTTTAATTATTGACAATAAATTTATTGGTGTTGAATATAATATATGAATATTAAATCTTGGATGATAAACTAAATACCGCGCGTAATTAAATCCTATTTAAATGAATACTGTCAGTGCATTTCATTATAACTTTTCTTTTAAATGCATTCTTGCAATTTCTTTAGTTTAAATTATTTTGGGATTCAAACTTTGTTATGATTGAAGTTGGATTTGATACTATTGATGACTCTATTTGTTACACGTCTTAGATTAATATTTATATCAAGATGATCTTCTTAAAGAGTTTTGATCCTCATAAAAATCCAACTCATTCTCCAAATGTATAAACAAGGTGTACTTCATTATATACGTGCTCATTATTCAGAAGAAAAAAAAAAGCTGATGCCAAACCCTATTACTTTTTTCTCCATAGAATCAATTATTCAAATATAACATTATTGTATACATTTTGGTGTTTATGTTTTCCCCATCTATATTACACATCAGCAGAAGATCAACACTCTACTCAATAGGTCAAACCTTAAAAGTCAACTAGTACTGGAATATATACATGGTGTACTGTTCTTTTTAATGATCTTGTTGGTTCTTTTTCCTAATGTTCAAAGTGATTTGCTTCTATTTAAAGTAATAGCTACGTACTAATTAGAACCTCTCATATAATTAATTATTAATTATACATTCTAAAATTAGAAGCAAGTACCCTTTTAGGTAGAATTATGAACAAGTATTAGGTCCATAATTAAACTGATAAAGTTAAGCTAGTAGGTGTACTTAGCTTGGATATGATATGATATCCAACAAAGTCTTGATTACTTATAATGTAACTATAATATACGGAGTATATTAACATTTGTAATAGTGAATTGAACTTAAATTTTATATGATGCTATAATTTTAACTTTTCAAGTCAATGGCTTAATACAAGATTCTGAGTACTAATTTCTTCTTTATGTTATGTGATTACCTTGTAATACAATACTACTCAACTTATATTATAAGAAGATAATCGTATGAATCAACTCGAATTCGACATAATTAAGCTAATTATCAGGTTTAGTTACAACATAGTAAGTACATCTTTAATCTTACTATCTTAGCTATAAGTATATATATGTACACACTATAAATTAAATACCAATGAACTTAAGCTTATTGAACCTTAGCTAGTTGGTGCTTGGTACTCTGTAGTTCCCAATTACATGGACTAATGTAATTAGCATGTTATTATAATGATTTGTTTTATAATTAGCTGGTTAAATGTGCTTAAGAAGTCACAAGCAGAGACAAATACTTGATCAGTATGAACCTAGAATAATGAAATGTGTGAGACCAAGTTAGAGAATCAACAGTGACCCCCACATGTTGCATGTGTTTTTACACTTAAGTAGCAAGCTTAGTCCAAGAAATCACTTTGTTTTACTTAATTATATAATTAAATTGTCCTTAATTAATAGTCCCAATCACATCAACACTTTAGCACATCTGGTCGTTTGTGGGGGTCCACATGCAATCTACATTAAAAGGATTTTTAATTTTATTTAGCATAGGTTTAGGGGTCTAACCCAAGATCTAAATATGCTTTATTAATACGTTAATTAATTTCAAAGTGTACTTTTTTAGTTGCGCGAAATTCTAGGCATAAGGATGCTATGATGGCTACCGAGATCCTACATGGATGTAATTAAAGTTTAATTATTTTTTACCTTCATAATCCATGCATAATCACTTTTAAGTCTATAGTTTAATTTAGTGAGTAAGCCAAATCTCTACAAAAAAGTAGGCAAAAATCTTGAGATGGGGAGATTTGCTTATGTTGGATTAGACACTAGTCTAAATTTGAGTCAAAAGAACTTCAAAAAATTAGGGTAAAACATTCTAATTAGTAGAGCATTTATTGATCTTGTATAAAGTAACAATTGAAAGGTTTTAGGGTAGGCATGACCAAAAAAGTTGGAACCCTAGGACAAATTCCATGCATCCACTTCATCCAATAAAAGCATGGGCTTTCTAATTTGATATAAAATAAAAACATGGTGTTAACTGTTAACCCAAATTCTATCTTACTTGCAACAACACTTAGTTTTTCAAAGGTCTCTCTCACATTTATTGTACATTACCTGTAAAAACGTAAATGTAAAATATGCCAAAAAATATTACGGACACTGTAAAAAGTAAAAACTAGGTACTCTCGGAGGTATGAATGTGTCAGAATTGCGGAGTGAATTGAATTGTGTTTCATTTGTTCTAGAAACAATGCAAAGTACAGAAGTATATGTGCCTGTTAGTGTTAGCTGTTAGCACTCCCAAAAGGCAAACATTCAATTTTCTTTGAGTTTTATCATTTAATTCAAGGGGAAATGGGTACTTTGTCTTTATTTTTCCTTAAATCATCTTGTATACTGAACTGCAAATACGCATAACTAGTAGAACTGCATTTTTCAATGAGTTTTTGGTTCAAGATTTTAGGAAATAGGAGTGTTGGAGTAGCACAAAGTCACTAAACTCATGATGTAACATGTAGTTAGAAATGTAACAGTATGATAAAATAATTCATTATTTTGGAGTTAAAATCAATCCTATTTTAGTAATTCCATTTCATCATCATGCGTAATAGTGTAAATATCTGTCCAAAAATAGTGATTAAAACTCTAGTACTTCAACAATGTAATTAATACGAAATACTCTATAAAGAATTAAGAATTTATAGAATAAATATAAGTACGGAGTATGTAAGAAAGAGGCCCTTTTATGTATTTATGGACCTCAGGGTATTTCAATCATTTTTGAATCAATTTTTATGTAGTGGTTTATCATAAATAATCATAGATCATTATGGGAAAATATTTTAGGACCATGTAATATTGTCATTAGTAGTAAATGAATCATTTTCGTACTATACAACAACTAAACAGTTCTCTCTGTTAACGCACGAAAAGTAGTTGTAGTGTCAAACTTATAAAGTTTCCCACAATACCAATTTCTTCTTGTTGTCGATTCCCTTTATTTAGCTTGTAAATAAGCCCCTTTTTGTAAACCCTACTCCATGTATACTCCCTTCGTGATTTTGACAATCTCCTACACATCAACATTCCTAACGTAATCAACATCTATAGATGGAACGAGTACAATATAATGTTTTAGGTTGATCAACAAAGAATAGGTTTATGCAACTGATATAGAGCTAATTCAACTAACATTTCAACCAGCTCAATTGATATTAAATTTATCCTTTTGATGCTATAGTTTAACTA
The DNA here is from genome assembly GCA_016808085.1 of Suaeda aralocaspica. NCBI lineage: Eukaryota > Viridiplantae > Streptophyta > Magnoliopsida > Caryophyllales > Amaranthaceae > Suaeda > Suaeda aralocaspica. The sequence goes on from PYUH01000078.1 coordinate 4,730,671, forward strand.
AGCTTGGCATGTTTCAAGAATTGGGTAACAAATTATTAAGTACAACGACAGCAGGTTCATTAAACCTTGGTCAAAAATGCGTAAAGGTGTACTATTACTAACAGTTAATCACATTTACTGCCTCAATAATGTTCCATTAAAGAGTTTACTGAATTTTGATACTCACTTGCTGAATTTGTTGACAACAAAGAACTAGTGACTAGTGAGAAATTCAATGAGTAACTCAAGACGGAATGAGAAAAAAATAATCTGCTCTGTCAAAATACTCGGTACATAAAAATAGTTTAGCCTTCTTTTCCCCTGATATTTATACTCCTTATTTTCCCCTGTGTGCTTATAGAAAATAACTATTATATTGGTTCCGGGTGTTGCCTCGGGTGTTACTTTTTTAACTTACATTTACGTTTTAGTAAAGTTATAAAAACAAAATGGAAAAAAAATCTAACCTCTCATTTACTTAATTAATAAAAAGAATATATAATATTATGTTGACATTTAAATCACTAATAAAGGTTAGTTGAGCTAGTAAATGCCGGAATTTCTTTGTAAGAAGTCATGGGTTCAAGTCTTACTCTAAACATAATTTGTGTTTTGTAAAGTGACGTGGCATACTAACACATAGCGCATATATTTAGAGAGTGCCACGTGTAACTTTTCTTTTAGAAGGGACACCTTTTAATATATTTAATAGATAGATAGATAGATGTCGTTAACTACTAGAAACCTATGTATCATGAAAACAGATAAAGTTTCAAGAACAAAGAGACGCATAAGAAAACAAATAATTTCAAAAGCAGTATAAGCAAAGTATAAACTTTTTTTTGAGGTTTTCGTGGGAATCAAGAAAAGATGTCACTTGGGCACATGTACTTAATCCGAGAACATTAAGGAACGCTTGTATGTATAGTTTATTAAGATCATATGAAGTTTCCTCTTATAAGAAATGTTTCCAATTTTAAACGAATCCGAAGAATATATTAGCTAGGAGTTTCTGAGTGTCTGAGATTCCGAAAAGTCAAAAGTTGAGGTACTAGAAGTTTTCTTACTTTATAGTTAAAAACTAGGCCGAATTCGATAAAAAATATACCTTTCCAATTCCTTATTTGAAGCATTATTTTGTTGCTAACAGATAGTTATTACTTATTAGGCCGAAGTCAATACTAAATATAACTTCCTCTTAAGTAGTTTATTTCATTAAAATAACATTGTTTAATTATTTCATTCATAAGAAAATACTCTATATGTTTCACTTTATTAGTCACACTGTAATCAAGTCAATCTTACAAAAGGATTTCAAATTTAGCCAAGAAAGTGTAACATATGGAGTAGTAATTAAGAAGAGCAACATGGAGACAAAGCAAACATAAAGGATTACCACTTACCAGGGTGTTTGATCAAACCTAGGTTGTCCAGCTGCCCACGGCCAGGTATTTGTGTGGGAGATTGGGCAGGTGAAGATTTGGTGGACTACCATTACACTTATCCATATTAATGAAGTAACTATTTGATTAAATTATCATTAATTGTATATTTAAGTAATTGTTAGTGATTTGATTGCGCAAACAAATGCTAACTATTTGTACTTTTTGCCCCGTCCAAATATATAAAGGTTTACTTTTATTGGTAAGATTTTGAGATTTTGTACATTTTGATTGTTGGCTCTTTGAATCTCCTAAATGCATCAACTAGTTCAAGGAAAGAAGTTGCTCTTATGATGTCTGTATTTGTTATGTTTGTATCTGTTATGTTCGTCTCTGTATCTGTTATATCTGTATTTGTGGCCTTAGACTCTAATTAATATATGTTCGTCTTTATTGTGTTAAAAAGTTCAAGAAAAGAAGTTGCTCTTATGATGCGTGCAAATTTAACGGGCTCCTTGGTTTAAAGAGTTCATTAACAATTGAAGACTTTGTGCCTTTTGTGGATATTAAATACTACATCTGTTGTTTTTTACTTGCTACATAGTAAATTGGACCAAAGTTTTAGGTATGTCATTTTTATTGTAGAACCACGTGCTTAAATGATTAAAAAATAAATAGTTAAGGGATTTTAGTGGTGTAAGTAGGATTAAAGGTAAATAAAAGTACAAAATGATATTAAAATAACAATTATCATGTAGAACCCACATATCCAAAGTAGTAACGTAGCAAGTAAATAGAAACTTCAATTTAAGGGAATATCAGATTAAAAAAAGGGGAGTATAGTCTTTTGATTAATGAATTACATTTATATGTCAATTAGACAAAAAACTCACCCCCTCTAAAAAAAACACCTTGTGCTAATGTTTTGATTTGCAATGAAATTCTTAAAATCAACAAAAATATATGGAAGCATTGGACATTGCATTGCTATTGTGACATACAATTTTCTTTTAATCCTTTTAGTATAAAGTTAATTACTTCACTTATATATCAACATTTAATTTTTAACAATACAATATGTTACCATAAGTGACTGATTTTGATAAGATTCTATTGATCACGCTTGATATGATAATACAATTAAATCATTATTTTATTATCCTTTAATCACATATACCATCATATAGTCATATGGTATATAATTTGAATTCCTCCTCCCCTCCCTCCTTCCTAGACATTTACAAATTGTAAAAATTTGTAAGTAACTATTGCACATCTTTTTTACACATTAGTGTTTTTTTTTTGACAAAATCCCACAAATTAATATGGGCATTTCTTTATAAATCAAATTATGTAAGGGCCTTAAGAGTCAAATGTCAAACAAAAGTCTTATGCACCAGATTATGTCAACATTTCCTTACTTACTCTCTATCATACATCAAATTTTTTCACTTACTCGACGTATCGACACCGTAAAATTCATAACCGACTAAAAATTGTTACAATAGAAATATACAACCTATCATTTCCCATCCCTTATCGTTACGAAAGTCTTATACACTAGTTAAAAAGTTATAACTTATTTACAAAAGTTCTATACACCGGCTAAATTGTTACGACTTTTTTACACAAGTCTTATACACCGATTAACCGGTTACGGATTTTTTTACCATGTAGGGGGGCCTTGGACTCGTACTAAAAAAAAGGGCCACCACAGTGAAAAACGAGCTACTTCAATCTCCCAACTTCACTAACCCCCCCTGCCCTCTTCACACACTTTATTCCCTTCAAATTCGATACTTTGCCTTGCTAATTACCAGCACTTCAAACACCAAGATCACTTCTCTTTATGTCCCCCCACATTGTCTTCTTCTTCTACTTCTTCTTCTATTAGAATCTCATTTCATTTTCATACTATTCTTTACTGCTTCGAATTTTTTCATCTTCCTCTTTTTACCCCTCTTCTTCTTCCTCTCTCTCTCTCTTATATTTATTGTCACTATCTCCCTCTATTTCCTCCTTTCCTTTGTCTCTTCCTATGTTTTCTCCCCTGTTTTTTGCCCCCCCTTTTTTTTCTCCTTCCTCCAAACAAAACTTTATGATTTGATTTAACCAATTTCTGAACTGGGTTTTTCTCATTTCTTCTCCTTGATTAAAACCCAGAAACCAAAATGCCTGAAATTTTGTCCTTTTGATTTCCTTTTCTCCGTCATTTCTTTAGAAAATAGAATAAAGTTTTGATTTTTTTTTTTTTTGGTGTTAAATTTTTTTGTGGGTCAATTAATTAGCCTTTCAATCATTGGTTTGAAACTGATAAAATTGATCCATTTCACCAATCAATTATTGGGTGTATAACACATTATTATTTTTTCCTTTTTTTTCTTTATTTTTAAATTTTAATTTTTTTTCCTTAGTACCCCAGAACTTAATTTGAGTGTATTGGGAGTTTCCCATATGAAGGACTGGAAACAATGACAGATGGTAGCTCTAAAAAAACTAAGGTTTGTTTGTTTAATTAAGTAATGCACTTATATATTCTTCTTTCACCTTCATTTTATAACTTAGATTTATGATTTTATTAATATTTTGGTGTTGCATAAATAAAGCTTTCATGGCCCAAAACTCTAGTTAAAAAATGGTTCAACATCAAGAGTAAAACTGAAGAATTTCATGCTGATGATGTCTTCTATGAAGGTAAAATTTTACTCCTTTTTTTAATTTTTTTGAATTAAACTTCAAAAGATTGAATTTTTTTTAACTGGATTATAATTATTTATGATTTTGTTACTTGGGTTGCTTTCACATTCTTGTAATCTGTGCAAATTACATCCTCATTGTAGTAATTTCTGAACCAAAAAAAAAAAAAAAAAACTGTTATATTAATCTAATTTTCTTGTTTTTATTGTCATATGAGCTCATTTTTATCAGTTAAGATTCCCCACCATATTATTGTCTTTTTATTCCCCTTTTCTCCTCTCCTTTGGGCCTAAGAAATGGGTGTTATCGTTTTAATTGAGAAGTTTAATGTAACACTATAATTACTTTTCCAACTTTTTTCAAAATAAAAATAAAAATTGTTCATATAAAAAAAAATATTAATTTTTCAGGTTGTAATGAAGATTGGAGAAACAATTTCATAGAGAAAGAGCCATGCAGTATCAAGAAAAGTAAAACAGGTTCAGTATTACTCACATTATACTTGCTTTTGGACCACACTACCTTGTCTATTAAATTCCATGTATATCCTAAGAATTGCTTTATATTCCATTCAAACTCGTGCTTTTAATCTCATAATTAATCTTGTTGTTTATGTGTAATCCTGAATTTTATCAGAAAGATCATTTAGGCGAAGTTCGGACCGCCCTCGGCGCCTTAAGGGTGATTTAGATACTCCTCAAGGCACTGATGTAGATAACTATAGGTTAGAACCAAATTTGACACTGCCTTTCATCTACAAAAACTAGAGAAAATGAAAAAAAAATAAAAATAAATTATTGCATTTTTGGAGAATTGATGTTCATTATTTGATATGGGTGTAGGATATTTGTAGCTACTTGGAATGTAGCAGGAAAATCTCCACCTAACCATTTGAATCTTGAAGATTGGCTTCACACATCACCTCCTGCTGATATTTATGTTCTTGGGTGTGTGTCTTTTATTTCCTATTCCCTCCGTTCTTTACGTTTCATTTTTAAGCATATGCAATGTGAATTTTGTGACGCATATACTTGGAATGTAAGACTTTTTATTGTTGTTGAATTTACAGCTTTCAAGAAATTGTTCCTCTAAATGCTGGTAATGTGTTGGGAACAGAAGATAATGGTCCAGCTAAAAAATGGTTATCATTAATCAGAAGAACTCTAAACAGTCTTCCTGGTTCCAGTGATTATAATCAAACTCCTTCACCAATACCTGATCCTATTGTGGAGTTAGACGCGGATTTTGAGGGGTCGACAAGGCAAAAGGCCTCGTCTTTTTTCCATAGACGGTCATTTCAGTCGTTGAGCCGGAGTATGAGGGTGGACAATGACATTTTAGAGCACCAACCTCGGCTTGATAGAAGATTCAGTGTGTGTGATCGGGTTATGTCCGGAGGTAGGCCTAGTGACTATGATCCCAATTACAGATGGTGCTCCTCGGATGAGGAGAACCCCAATGAATCACCTATAGTTCCACAGTGCTCACCTATATCCTATCACAATGGATGTTATCCCGTGGAGGAGAGTGAACGGCCAAGAGGTCAGTCAAGGTACTGTTTGGTTGCAAGCAAGCAAATGGTGGGCATATTTCTCACTGTGTGGGTGAAGAGTGATCTAAGAGATGATGTTAAAAATATGAAAGTATCTTGTGTGGGGAGAGGATTAATGGGCTATCTAGGGAACAAGGTACTTGAATGTTTGTTGTGAATTTTTTTCACTTTCATGATTGGAAAAGGCGGTATTTTTAAAGCAGCTTGGATGAGACAATTACTCAACTGATGTTGGAACTTGTGTATTATTTTGCAGGGTTCGATTTCTATTAGCATGTCTTTGCACCAAACCAGCTTTTGCTTCGTGTGTAGTCATCTTACTTCGGGACAAAAGGAGGGTGACGAGCTAAGAAGAAATTCTGATGTCATGGAAATACTTAAGAAGACAAGGTTTCCTAGAGTTCTTGGCATGGGAGGTGACCGTTCCCCTCAGCATATCTTGGACCACGAGTGAGACCTCTTCCCAAAGTCTATTAACTATAGACGGATTATATCCCTTGGTACCCTTGACAATAGCTGCTCTTTGGCTAATCTTGTAATAAATGTTGAGTTTCATTTGCAGTCGAGTTATTTGGCTTGGGGATTTGAATTACCGGATTTCACTGTCCTACCGATGTGCCAAGGCTCTTGTTGAGATGAGGGATTGGAAAGCCTTGCTACAGAATGACCAGGCATGTTCTGAACTTATTGCCTCCTGTTCTCAAATTCAAGAAGTGTTTCCTTGATCACCAACTTTTTTGATTTCTGCAGAAAAAGATGTGGTCTGAACATTTAAGTGTTTATATGTATGCAGCTGCGCATAGAGCAGAGACAGGGACGGGTTTTTGAGGGATGGAATGAAGGAAGGATATACTTCCCTCCTACATATAAGTATTCCAAAAATTCAGATAGATATGCTGGTGCTGATACTCATCAAAAAGAGAAGCGAAGAACTCCTGCATGGTATAACTTATGTACTCATTTTGAGTGATTTTGTTATGTGCTTCGGTACACTAAGATTTTGATGCTTAATTTATAGAAGTCATAAGTCATGGTTAAATTCTTTGCCAATTGTAAACACTTGTAGTAGTCAGTCTTTTAATCAAGTGAAAATTTGTATGGTATTACTGTTTATGATCATCTGATATGTGCTTGTGTTTTGATATGAAGGTGTGATCGCATCTTGTGGTATGGGAAAGGCCTCCGTCAACTGTCCTACGTTCGTGGTGAATCTAGGTTCTCAGATCATAGGCCTGTTTATAGCATGTTTTTAGCCGAGGTAGAATCTGTTAACAGAGGCAGAATCAAGAGAAGTATGAGCTGCTCTAGTGCCCGAATTGAAGTGGAAGAGCTATTGCCTCAAGCATATGGATATGCAGGATACAATTTTTAGCGAAGTATTCAAGTTTTGAAAATCAAACATTTAGGTACTTTCCTTTCCTCTATTCATTTATGGGCATCTTAACATCACTTTTCGAAATTCTAAAAGCGCCTGAACTTCTGTGCAGGAAACGCCACGCAATGATAAGGTTGTTCCATGTTTAGATGGACATTGCAAAAGAACCATTGAAAGGTAAATTACCAAATTAACAAAATCAAACACTTTGAAATTATTTCAGCTTTGATTTCCTTCATTTATCATCCTTCTAATGTTGCCTATTGTATCAAATCATTTATTGCATATTAATATCTTCTATCATGAATTTATACACACCCTTAAATCTTATTTTGAAGAATAAATGCAAAATAGAGAATATTTGGCTAAAAATTGTAGTTTCTAATTTCCTATATAACCAAGAAAGTTGAATCCTTTTCACAAATTTCAACTTTGTTCTTTCACATTTGCTCAATTTCCTTTTTGTCTCATATATATATATATATATATATATATATATATATATATATATATTTCACACATAAGTCAATTTAATATGATCAAAAATTTTCTAAAGATAAGTAGTAACATATTTGGTTTGGTCCCCCTAATTTGTAGGTATTGAAACTGTTGAAATGGAAGTGAGTATATAATGATACAGATAGTGACTTGCCACCCCATCATCCCTTTGGACCCTCCCCCCCCCCCCCCCCCCCAAAAAAAAAAAGGGTTAACTTCTTTTGCTCTTTTCTGTTATTGCTGTTATTCTCCTTCTCTTGTGAATCTTTCCCTTTGTCTAATTCTCTTATTTCTTTCTCAGAAAATACACAGGTACCCTTAATCTGTAAGACTTTGCTGATTCTTTTTCTATCAAGTACTAACCCCACAAGCCACAAATCTACCCCCTTGTGGCTTATTTTTGACTACTTCAAACCTAACATAAGGCTTTAGTGGTAAGTTAAACCAACCCGATTGACTAATTTACGCGTTTTTTTCCTCTTTTCTTGTACAGCCTAAGCTAATTAGTGAAACTATTGTTGTTTATATATGCAGGATGATGTCATTGCAATCCGAACATGTCAAGGTGCTTCGATTCAGTGGTTTCGACACAGTTTTTACCATTCTTTCTTGTATAAAGTATTACAATATTTTAGTTATAAGCTAAGTCGAGTAACATAGGTCTTGATACTCGTACACATGCCTGAGTCGGAGTAACATAGGTCTTGAGCCGGAGTGTAAAAAGAGCGAAACAATGAACATAGTTAATGTTGGCTGTTCAAGAGCTGTGCTATTTATGTACAGAAACATAGTTAGGGATGTGGGATGGCAATTACTCATATTATTATTGGACAGGAAAAACAAAGTAAAAGAGCAAAGAAAAAAAAATATAAAGTTGGGAAATTTTGATTTATATATATATATATAAGCTTCTTTTTTGCTCCCTTGCTTTTTTTTTGTTTTTTTTGTTTTTTTTTNTTTTTTTTTTTTTTTTTTTTTTTTTTTTTTTTTATCTTCCTCCAGTAGTAGTTGTTCTGAATCTTCTTTTATCTGTTACTGTTAATGATTTCACTGGCAAAGGTAAAAAACACACAAAAAGGAGTGATTTTTATTTTGAGTATCTGGTCTTATAAGCAGACCTTTGCTCCATTCTTCATTTTTGCACTTTCTTTTTGTAATGTATGATAAAGTTCTTTCATGGTAAAAAGAATATACCACCTTACCAGGCCCCCCCCCCCCAAAAAAAAAAAAAAAGTAAAAAATCAAAAATTAAAAAATATGTCAGCTGCTTACAGAGAGATGTCACTATATGGTGCTCACAGAGTCACAGGAGCATAAAAAGAGCAGTATTATCTTTATATTTCAAAAATTAATTTAGATTTTATTTTTAAAATTTTATATATATATTTTATGAATTTGAAATGGCTTCCTTTCATAAGGTGATGACAAATAGAAAATTTGGAGGTATTTTTATAAAAATAGTCACAAAACGAGTACATGCATAACAAAAAGAGGTGGTCACCTCATGCAAAAATACTGAGCCAATCAAATAGAAAATATTAAACATAAACCAAAGACAAAATATAAGGGACAGAATGTAAATTATTTATTGATGGAATTTTGATTCCTACACATCTTACTACATGATATTAATTTAGCTATTTCTTGTTGTTGTTGTTGTTGTGCATTGAAAAGCTCAATATTGGTTGTATTAGATCCTTCCATATGTAGCTTGCTAAAACTCGTGCAAGTGAAAGCTCAATTCACCATTTGTACCTTTGTTTAAGTTAAGCATTTAAGGTTTCATTCGGCAAAACTTGATCAGTGTTTTGTAAAATTTGTTTTTCTAATATTATATTGATAAATGATTGTCACATCAGATTATTAGCTTTATAAAAACTACAAGTTTAACTATGTACCTTCTCCATTTCAGTTTGTTAGTTACATTTGGAATCTTTATGTGAAAAAAAATTGATCAAAATGTAACCAATTTAATAAAATGAAAATATGGGGTAATATGTAATATTTGATCTTTCAATTTAGGTTACTTTTTCGAATGGTTTTTCAAATGGCATTGATTTATTAATTTATTTGAACATGAAGTATGAAATTACTATAACTACAATAGCTATTCCCACCAGAGAAACCACTTAAGAGTTGAGAAAAGAGATGCGATTAGAATCTAGAAAGGGTGTAATTGCATAGGAGATAGGATAGCAAGTTTTATGATTCTTTTTTTTTTATTATTTTTTTTTTTTTTGCACAAAATGGGATTATAAGGTAAAAATTATGGTTAACGGTGAAAGATGGATGGATGAATATAGTGAGGAAAGTTTGGGAGGAAATTAAGAAAAATAGGAGGGGTAAAAAGAAGACAAAGAAGAAAAACACCCTTATACAAAGGGGTTTTGTTCCACAAGACATGTCGCCGTCTCACTTCAATGGAATTCTGTGCACGAGACTCTATTATCATTAGACCATGTCCATTTGTAAATGTGGCACTCTTTGACATTTTGCCTAGGCCCCAACACTGTCTCATTGGTCAGTACCCTTTTTTTAAAGGTAATTATAGGGTGGTGAATAACGTAACTGGCCGGTAAGATTAGAAGATGAAGGATAAAGAATCGGTGAGTTTCGAATCTAAAAATGTTTTACCATGTATGACTGTATGTATTCAAATAACTTGGTCATAGGTGTTACTCCGTATACATTATTGTAAGTAAAAATTATTTAAGTAGATTGAATTGAACTTAACAAAATTAAAATTTAAATAATCACAAAACAACCAAAGCCAATCAACAATCCATCCTGATTCTCTAGTAGAATAACCATGAGTATGTCACATATGTTATACGGAGTACAATGTTTCACTATCGATATACTCGTAAGTCGTAACTATAAAATCAATTGTAAATGTTCAACTATTTGCTGCATTAAAATAGAAAAGTACGGAGTATAAAGAAAAGTCCGTTATTATCCCTCACTCTCCACTCAGTTTTTATGAAAGACCAGAAACAATATAACAAAGGCATTAAAGTACTACTACTTATATCTTGGTTACACCTATTTCTAGCTATGATATTCCTATAATAAATATGTAGTACTTATTTTGTCAATCACGATAATATATAAAAATTGAGCGAATGAATGCATAATACGAATTATAATTGACAACTGAAGATACTTTATGCGCTACGTCATTTTTGTATAAATTAACACACCTTTTTTTTCACGTTTTCCGAGAAAAAAATATAATTTTAATATATTTAGCTTAATGATAGTAAAAAGTATTCAATAAAAAATATCTACATTTCGAGAGGTATGTGACGAGATCTAATATGTATATATAACTATAACTTTTGTTATTGATTAATCAAGTCAAATTCATTTTGTGATTATTGAATGTTAAATTAAATAATACCTTTGTAACAATATGGTTGCAACAAATTGACATTTCTTTTTTCTACTCTATATTAAATCGTTGCAATTAAATTATGATGTAGATAAAGAGTAAGAAATTATTTTTAAAAAAATAAAATAAAGCATTCCTAACTCCAAAGGAAATCAAAGTATGAGAATCTAACAAATTCTGGAAAACTAGACAAGATGTGACATGGACTCATACTTGTCTTCCTTATAATTTCAATAAAAATAAAATAAAATGGGAAGATGGTCTTTTTCTTTCGTCTAGTATTCATTGGAATCTGCCTATAGGCTATGGCGGCCTTGATTTGGTTTACTAATAGGGGTTTATCCTTTTGCTTTCCAGTAATCATTGATTACTTATCAAACACTGTGATCCATCTAAACTTTGTACACATTATGCAACATTTATTATTTTATGATAGATTGTTACTGTATTATCACTCTATCATGCAATTGTAAAAGGTATATAATTATACAGTATATATAATTATGACTTGCTAATTAATCACTTTAATAACTACTAGTGTATAGTACGTAGATAATTGTATCTTTTGAAATTAGAAAGGTGGATGGAGACTTGATGATGAGTGCGGCTCAGATCTATATAGTTAATAATAGTATAATACTACGACTTGTGAGCATACAATTACACTACTATAGGTCTACAGTATTACATATGCAATATAAAAAATTTGAAGTCCAAGAATATTGAATGAAGTACAAGGAAAATTGTGAATAATATATACTAGCCAATTAAGTATTTGTAAAATTTTGTGTTAAGTTTTCCATATAGTTCAAGTGAGCCCTACAATTCATAGAGTTGTAGATTATATAATACAATTAAACACAAATTATAAGTATTTGTAAAATTTTGTGTTAAGTTTCCCATATAGTTCAAGTGAGCCCTACAATTCATAGAGTTGTAGAATATATAATACAATTAAACACAAATTATGTTAGTCAATAATCGTGAAATTAAAAGAAATTTGACCCCATGAAAACCAGAAGAAATTATGACATCAACCTTGAAATTAATTGCTTTTCAAAAAGCTTGCCTAGGTCATATACCAATTGAAGGTAGCAACTTTTTCAATGTTTGAATTTTTCAAACGAGAAAAAGAGATCTTAGTCTCCCTCAACTTTCACACTACTTGTATTTTTGATAGCTAGGCCACTACAGTGGGCACGCATTTGTGCTGTAATAAAGACGACACATTTATGGGTTGTTAACCCTCTTTTTACGTCTTTGGAAGAAAGGAAAAACAGTTATTTTAACCTGAAATTGTCTACTCTGATTTCTAATTTGACTATACGATCACTTTGTAAAAAATTTGGCAACTTTTTTTCCGAGACTCCGAAACCTAAGAAAAATAGTGAAAATATGGCCTTCATTTGAGGCCTTCGGACATGCCACCATGGACTCCTTATATTCGCCCAATATTTTACCACTTGTTATCATTCCTATTATTTACTGTCCTTTTCGAAAAACGGGAAAAACAACGAGACCCTCTAACAACTTTTTATCATCCTTCTAATGGTTTTTTCACATCAAATCGCTTAGACTAGGTTCATATTGACCATACGAACACCCTATAAAGTTTTTGGCAAATTATTTTCAGACCCCAAAACCCCAAATAACAGTAAATGATAGTCTTTGTTTGAAGCTCTAGAGAGGCCGCCCCGGGCACCATCTTATTTTTGCCTTTTTTTTATTATGTGCTATGGAGCACCACAAGACTCCCCACAATTGATTTCGGCCTCTTTAAAAAATTATTATCCTTCTTATAACTATTTAGGAAAAAGAAAAAAAACAACTTTTTCCAAAACCATCTATATACTTACTAGCATCCCTCTTAATTATGTTCTTTTAATCCCAAATGGCGTGGACTGGGTTCATATTTTGACAACGGGAGCACCACATAAAATTTTTGGCAACCTTTTATTTCAAACCCCAAAACCTCAAAAAATAGTGAATAATAACCTTCGTTTGATGCCTCAGGAGGTGCCACCCCGGGCTCCAACTTATTTACGCTATATTTTTACCAAGTCTTAAGGGCCACCACAAGACTCCCCAAGAATGGTTTCGGCTTCTAAAAACTTATTATCACCCCCCTTATGGCCTTTTCGGAAGAGAGGAAGAATAACTTTTTCTGAGGCACTCTAAAAACTTGTTATCATCCTTCTTATGAACCTTTCACCCTATAGTCAAGTTTCATATTATGACCATACGAGCACCTGATAAATTTTTTGGTAACTTTTTTATCATGGACCCCAAAACCTCAAAAAATAATGAATAATAGCTTTTGTTTGAGGCCTCAAAAGGAGCCGCCTCGGGTTCTGTTTTATTTTTGCCCTGCTTTTTACCATATTCTAAGAGTCACCACAAGACTTTCCATGATCAGTTTTGGCCTATAAAAACTTTTTTATCATCCTTCTTATGGCCTTTCTGGAAGAAAAGAAAAACAACTTTTTCTGAGACCTTCTAAAAACTTGTTATTATCCCTATTATGGACCTTTCATCCCAAATTATGTGGTTTGGGTTCATATTATGACCATACGGGCGCCCCATCAAATATTTGACAACTTTTTCTCTGAGACCCCGAAACCTCAAAAAACAATGAATAATAGCTTTCTTTTAAGGCCTCAAGAGGGGTTGTCCTGGGCTCCGACTTATTTTTGCCCTTTTTTACCACGTTCTAAGGGCCACCACAGGACTCCCCACGATCGGTTTTGGCCTCTAAAAACTTTTTATCGTCCTTCGTATGGCCTTTTTCGAAGTTGGGAAATTAAAAACAACTTTTTTCAGAGACCCTTTACAAACTTGTTATCATCCTTCTTATGGACCTTTCACCCTAAATTATGTGGTATGAGTTCATATTATGACCATACGAGCACCTTGTAAAATTATTGGCAATATTTTTTCTGAGACCTCGGAACCGCAAAAATCAGTGAATAATAGCCTTCGTTTAAGGCCTCAAGATGGGCTGCCATGGGCTCCGTCTTGTTTTCACCTAAATTTTTTACCACGTTCTAAAGGTCATCATAGGACTCTCCAAGATCGTTTTCAGCCTCTAAAAACATGTTATCATCCTTCTTATGGCCTTTTCAAAAGATGGGAAAAACAACTTTTTTCGAGACCCTCTAAAAACTTGTTATCGTTCCTCTTATGGACCTTTCACCCCAAATTAGGTGGTCTGGGTTCATATTATGACCATACGAGTACCCCGTAAAATTTTATACAACTTTTTTTTCAAGACCCCGAAATCTCAAAAAACGGTGAATAATAGCCTTCTTTTGAGGCCTTGAGAAAGCCAACCTGAGCTTCGTCTTATTTTTGCCTAGGTTTTGTACCATGTTCTAAGGGCAACCATTCGACTCCCCACGATTGATTTCGGCATCTAAAACCTTGTTATCATCCCTCTTATGGCCTTTTCGAAAAAAGGGAAGAACAACTTATTCAAGACCCTTTAAAAACTTGTTATCACCCCTCTTATGGTATTTTCACCCGAAATTGCCTGGTCTAGGTTTGTATTTTGACTTTACGGCATCCTGCAAAATTTTTGGCAACTTTTTTTTTTCCCCGGAATCCCCGAACCTAAAAAAACAAATGAATGATTGCATTTGTTTGAGGCTCTGGAGGGGCCGCACCAAGCACGATCTTATTTTCGCCTTGCTTTATTACCACATGTTATGGCCAGGCCACCATAGGACTTCTTACGATCTGTTTCGGCTTTAAAAAATAACTTGTTATCATCTTTATTATGGCTTTTTTTTAAAAAAAGTTGTTGATTTCATCATCCCTCATATGGACCTTTCGTCCAAAATTACCTGGTCTGGGTTTATATTATGACCATACGAGCACCCAGTAAAATTTTTAGCAAATTTCTCAAAACATCAAAAAAAACAATGAATATTAGCCTTCGTTTGAGGCCTCAAGAGGGGCCGCCCCATCTTCCGTCATATTTTTGCCCTGTGTTTTTTAACCAAGTTCTAAGGGTCACCACAAGATTCCCCACGATCGGACTCGGCCTCTAAGAACTTGTTACCATCACTCTTATAGCTTTTCGAAAGTAGGGGAAAATAACTTTTTCTAGAACCCTCTAAAAACTTGTTTTGATTCCTCTAAAAACAACTTTTTCTAGAACCCTCTAAACCTCAAATAACCTTCAATAAGCTCCTTAACACAACTTCTTACATTTGCCTACTAGCTACGCATATGACCGATCAGGCGATCATTGATCATTGGTCATTATAAAAATGAAGCATTCTAGCTAGTTGGTGACACATCATTAGGTCTAATTGCTATTTTTCCCTAGTTTTTGTAATTCATCAAGTCACTTTCACAAATTGTAACGGATTGGTGAATTGATCTACAAAATAAATTACTAAAAAGAATGTATTTTCATCATGATTAACAAGATTTGCTTAAGTGATTCAACGTTTACCAATTCATATTTATATACTTCGTTCAATAAGGTGTATCAACTGAGAGTGAGGGGTAGTTCAAGTGGTAAAAGCTTTCCTCCCGGTTCCAGGAGATCCTGTGATCGAATCTCATCCCCACCCTTGTGGCTCCCTAGCACGAAAAAAAAAAATAAGGTGCATCAACTCGATCTACCATGCGCAAAAAAAATAAAAAAAACTCGTGTATTCTTCTTATAGACCTTATTAATTAATCATATTTTCAGATTATACGACTCTTAAATTATGAGTACATATTCACGATTCTTACGAATCTACCCTGATCGTCTTACGACTAAGATTACAGATTTCTNATACGAGCACCTTGTAAAATTATTGGCAATATTTTTTCTGAGACCTCGGAACCGCAAAAATCAGTGAATAATAGCCTTCGTTTAAGGCCTCAAGATGGGCTGCCATGGGCTCCGTCTTGTTTTCACCTAAATTTTTTACCACGTTCTAAAGGTCATCATAGGACTCTCCAAGATCGTTTTCAGCCTCTAAAAACATGTTATCATCCTTCTTATGGCCTTTTCAAAAGATGGGAAAAACAACTTTTTTCGAGACCCTCTAAAAACTTGTTATCGTTCCTCTTATGGACCTTTCACCCCAAATTAGGTGGTCTGGGTTCATATTATGACCATACGAGTACCCCGTAAAATTTTATACAACTTTTTTTTCAAGACCCCGAAATCTCAAAAAACGGTGAATAATAGCCTTCTTTTGAGGCCTTGAGAAAGCCAACCTGAGCTTCGTCTTATTTTTGCCTAGGTTTTGTACCATGTTCTAAGGGCAACCATTCGACTCCCCACGATTGATTTCGGCATCTAAAACCTTGTTATCATCCCTCTTATGGCCTTTTCGAAAAAAGGGAAGAACAACTTATTCAAGACCCTTTAAAAACTTGTTATCACCCCTCTTATGGTATTTTCACCCGAAATTGCCTGGTCTAGGTTTGTATTTTGACTTTACGGCATCCTGCAAAATTTTTGGCAACTTTTTTTTTTCCCCGGAATCCCCGAACCTAAAAAAACAAATGAATGATTGCATTTGTTTGAGGCTCTGGAGGGGCCGCACCAAGCACGATCTTATTTTCGCCTTGCTTTATTACCACATGTTATGGCCAGGCCACCATAGGACTTCTTACGATCTGTTTCGGCTTTAAAAAATAACTTGTTATCATCTTTATTATGGCTTTTTTTTAAAAAAAGTTGTTGATTTCATCATCCCTCATATGGACCTTTCGTCCAAAATTACCTGGTCTGGGTTTATATTATGACCATACGAGCACCCAGTAAAATTTTTAGCAAATTTCTCAAAACATCAAAAAAAACAATGAATATTAGCCTTCGTTTGAGGCCTCAAGAGGGGCCGCCCCATCTTCCGTCATATTTTTGCCCTGTGTTTTTTAACCAAGTTCTAAGGGTCACCACAAGATTCCCCACGATCGGACTCGGCCTCTAAGAACTTGTTACCATCACTCTTATAGCTTTTCGAAAGTAGGGGAAAATAACTTTTTCTAGAACCCTCTAAAAACTTGTTTTGATTCCTCTAAAAACAACTTTTTCTAGAACCCTCTAAACCTCAAATAACCTTCAATAAGCTCCTTAACACAACTTCTTACATTTGCCTACTAGCTACGCATATGACCGATCAGGCGATCATTGATCATTGGTCATTATAAAAATGAAGCATTCTAGCTAGTTGGTGACACATCATTAGGTCTAATTGCTATTTTTCCCTAGTTTTTGTAATTCATCAAGTCACTTTCACAAATTGTAACGGATTGGTGAATTGATCTACAAAATAAATTACTAAAAAGAATGTATTTTCATCATGATTAACAAGATTTGCTTAAGTGATTCAACGTTTACCAATTCATATTTATATACTTCGTTCAATAAGGTGTATCAACTGAGAGTGAGGGGTAGTTCAAGTGGTAAAAGCTTTCCTCCCGGTTCCAGGAGATCCTGTGATCGAATCTCATCCCCACCCTTGTGGCTCCCTAGCACGAAAAAAAAAAATAAGGTGCATCAACTCGATCTACCATGCGCAAAAAAAATAAAAAAAACTCGTGTATTCTTCTTATAGACCTTATTAATTAATCATATTTTCAGATTATACGACTCTTAAATTATGAGTACATATTCACGATTCTTACGAATCTACCCTGATCGTCTTACGACTAAGATTACAGATTTCTGATTACACAACCTTGATTCTTACGAATCTTAGAAATTCATGATAAGAAAGGCATCAAACCCGGCGGCAAAATGTATAAGGCATTTTTTAACCTCACACAGTCACATTATCACAGACATGTCAACCTTACTAGAGTATAAACCAAACAATGATTGAGTGGCCCCTAGAAGCTAGAGAGTTGGTTAAATGGTGATGATCTTAGTTAAATCAACCCCATTTTTAACGTCGTTGCTTGAAACAACCCCATAACAAACAACCTCTACCATGCGGGTGCCTAGAGAGAAGTCGCAATATGCATGTGTCAGAGTCATGATATAAATTTGGAAATGTTATTTGTATTTTGTTTGGGTCATATTATATATATTTTCATGTTAATTATGTTTCACTGAAAAACAATTGGTTAATTAATTAGTACGAGGGTTTCTTAGTGCATTCACATCGCATGTGTGACCACTCACGTCACGTGGTAATCATTCCCCTCTCCAGTATTGCACTGATGCACGTGATTTTCACGTGATGTCATGGTCCTCATGAAGTCATGGGAACTGTACTATGCATGATTTTGGAATTTGTAACGCAGTGATAAACCGAGTGTCCGAGTATAATTTTTCATACTCTACTGGAATATTGATGTATCCGACTCTACCCAACTATACTACTTCGTACACCATTGTTCTTTTGAATTTACGGAGTATATATTACCCAAATACAGATTTGAAGTATAAAAAATAAAAAATAATACTTTAAAAAAAAAAAAAACTATAAACAGGTAACAGTTTAACACAACTCAAAACTGGTAGTCCACTCAAGAAAAGAAAATTCTGACAAAGAAACGCAGTAAGCATCATCTCTGACTAGAGATGGGGTAAAAATATTTAAATGATGCAAAAAATATGTAGTCGTACTGTCAAATGAAAGTCAGTGTAATTAATGACTAAAGTTGAAGGGCCAATATCATGGGCCTAGCCTTTTTGCTACAAAAACAAAATTAACATCATCGCTCAGGGCCTATTATTGGGCCGCTGGCATAAGTTGCATGCTTTTGGAATACCCTAAAATAACGCCATCATTTTGATCCCTTCTAGGCTTCTAGAGTTCTGATTTTGGATTTCACCACCTAATTTCCTTATAAATTTGATTTTTGATTTGATCTCTCTAACTTGTTTTTTTTTTTTTTTTTTTTAACCCATCAAGAGTAATTTTCTTGTTTCATAGCTATAGACTTGAGATCTCAATTATTAGCACGTGTACCTCAATTTTGTATCGATAAACTTATATGTGTCGTCCTCTTTATAGATAGAACTTTTATGTAATTTTACATTTTGTTTGCTATGTACAAAGTAGACACAAGATTCATCATTTGTTTGTTCAATTCTTATACGGAGCAATGAAAAAAGTATAATATTAGGTAGAAATTATATACATTCAGTTTATCATTTTGGTTATCGTCATTAATTATCATCTACTCCGTAGAACGCCTAGGCCCTAAAACATTTTGAAGAAAACACCCATTCTTCCATATATTTCATCAACATAATTACAGATGAATCTTACTAAGGAGTTTTAACATGCAAGTAGGAAAACCCACAAAAGCAGTCAGTGAGCCACAGTTTGTTAGGTTCAACAAGTTCAGTGAAAAACCATATCAAAATCAAAAGTAAAGAGTGAGTACAATTTTTACCAAAAAAAGGAACAACCAAGTAAAAAGACCAATTACCAATTTTTTACCAATGACATCATATAAACAAATACAATATCCTACAAAATCAAACAAATTACAAACCAACTTATCATTTCAATTGCAACTCAAGCTTACTACTCGTATTATCAATATCACTTGATTAATACGTTATCAGAGTTTTTCTGACACGTCGATATGTGTCATAAAAGTAGTTGCACGTAGTAATAGAGCACACGTGCGAACTGAAATTTTACGTAAGCCTAATTACATTACAGTACAACTTAATTTGTTTGTTTTATGGTGACATAACTTAAACTTATACCGTTACACGTGCATACATGCATTATTATTATTAGTATAATATTGAATTTATGATTGTTTGTGCACCCAAAATTAGTCAACTTCTGGGAATGGACCAAATACCTAAATGATACGTTGTGTTTAGAGGTGGTTTTTGGATTGCTTTTACCTATGTGAATTTGTTCTTTTTTCCCCTTTTTTCACCAATAAGGTAAATTTTACACAATTTACAGGGTTATAGTACATACTAGCTACACCGTATGTGTTTGAGTTTTGGCATTGTTGTACAACTCTCTCTCTCTCTCTTTTGTCTAATCTACATCAAGCATTAAAAGCATTGTTGTACATGGACCGTATGTTCGTAAGTATTTGAAAAATTAAAGGAATTGGTGATAGTTAAACTAGTGTAGGAGGGAGATCTAGTTGTATTGTTATTAATGTCATTGATATATATAATTACTAGTTTACTATGTGGGGGTAGTGTAAATGTGTAATCACTGAATGATTGAAATGATGCATTTGAGTTTGGTATGTTGCAACTGAGAAACAAATTTGTTTTACATTGAGAGGGAGGAGAGTAGTTCCCGATCATACACTTGATGTTAAAAGACCCGTTCTTACGAAATATAAATCTCCGAAACAGGTAATATATATAAGAAGTTTTTAGAGGCTAAAAACAACTGTGAGAAGTCCCGTGGTTGCACAAAACACTTGATAAAAAAAATATGGCGAAAACAAGAAGGGGCCCGGGATAGTCATCTGGAAGCCGAGAACGAAAGGCTATAATTCATAGTTTTTAAAGGTTTTAGGGTCTTGAAAAAAAAATCCAAAAATTTATACGATGCTATTATGCTCAAAATTAAAACTCCGAGTAGCTAATCGGGATTCGAAATGCCATAAGAAGTCTTGGGAGAGTAAAAAGATTATTGTTACCTTCATTCGATATGTAATACTCCTCATAGTTGCTTTAAAAGGATTATATGTACTACTCATACCAACAAGATGCATCTTTCTTTTAGGGAACTCATTTCCTGAGAAACTCCATAGTTAAGTGTGTTTGCGTAATACTGGGTCTTTAGGGTTCCTAGGGTTCTCCGGGGTGTTACACGATATATCTCTAAAAGATGGATGATTGAAAAAATTTATAGGCTAAAACCAGTTGTGGGGATTAGTGTGGTTACGCTAAGCACGTGGTAAAAAATAGAGTGGAAATAAGACAGCCTGTGATAGCCCCTCCGAAAGTCAAAACGAAGGCTATAAGTCATTGTTTTCGATGGTTCCGGGGTCTTGTTAAAAAATAAATCCAAAAGGTTTACACAGTTCTCCTAAGGTGAAAAGAAGCCTTTGAATAACTTATTGGGATTCAAAAGACCATAAGAAGGTCCCATAAGAGCAAAAACGCCTTCTTCCGTTCGAAATATCTCAAAAAGAGGGTTAATAACAATTGTTTAGAGGTGGAAACCAATAGTGGGGAGTTTTGTGGTCAGTTATAACTTGCGATTAAAAACAGGGTGGAAACAAGATAGTGTCGGAGACAACTCCTTCGGAAGCGAAAAATAAAGGCTATAAATCATTGTTTTCAGTGGTTTTGGGGTCCCAAATAAAAAAGTCCAAAATTTTCCACGGTGTTCATATGGTCAAAAATATCCCCTATGACAACTTTCCGAGGTTCAGAAGGTTGTAAGAGGGTTTCGGGAAAGCAAAAATGACTAATGCACCCTTCTTTGGATATCCTCAAAAGACTGATCACAACAAGTTTTTATAGGCTAAAATTGAGCGTGAGTCACCCCAAATTTACCAAAGTAAATGGGTGGAATTCAAAGAGAAAACGAGACGAAGCCTCGGAAGGTTCTTTGAAAGTAAAAAATAAAGGCTATATGTTACATTTTTTTAGGGTTTCGGCGTTACGAAAAACTAATAGCCTAAAATTTTACATATTGACTCTCGGATCAAGGGATAATCCCTTGATAATAAAAAATGGCTAAAAAACTAATACCCCGTTGTTGACGGGCATATAATTACCCGTTACATATTCTGTTTTGATCAATTTTCTATTTTTCTTATCCGTTACAATTCAAACACTTGATTTGAATATTATTATAATAATAATCTACTATGACCTAGTTGGGGTAAATAATTGAAGGAGTAAGTTGTTGTGTGAGTATTATGATTAAATTTTATGAATTGAGAGCTTGTACACCAGTTGTTTTATTGATGAGAGTGGCAGTGTGTATGTTTGCTATCTTATGGAAGCCTGGAACAATCTACTCCAACATTTGGGCCAATTGCGAATAAATGGGTATATTGCGAGTAAACAAACCAACAAGGGGCGTTAGATTTGGGCCATTAAGTTCAACCCAAGCCCTTTGACCCGGTAGTGGTTACTAATTTACTATAAAGAGAAGTTTGAAATTAAATCAAATGTAAAATTAAAAAAACTTTAGTATTCATTTATTAATTAAAAAAGATGCTGAAATTAGAGTTGTCAATTTGTGTCGAAAATGTCAAATTTATAAATTTTCTTAAATTGAAGTAATTGAACTGAAAATGGACTGATAACTAAACACTATTCAAATAAATTAAATAATTTTTTAAAAACAAAAAGATGTTAAACTGTAATTGATCGTTCAAAACTAAAATATATTAAAAAGAATATACGAGACTCTTTTCATTTTTATAAAGCCTTTTTAATGGTCATTACAAAAGTATAATCTTTATTTTTTAATTTGATCAAATAAAGAATCAAACCCCAATACACCACTAGCAGTTCCCTAAAAAAATGAAACGAAGAAAGGTCATGTCCTCTTCATCTTAATTTTATTTATTTTCAGTGAAAATAAATAAAATTCAAAAAAATACATTTTTGATACGGTTTTTTATCGGGTATCCCTGGACTATTACGAATTGCACGGGGTACCCTCAATGTTTTAGGAATACACCATGTACCCCTGTATTTTAAAAAAACATGCACGAAATACCCTTACAAGCTGTCGTTGTTGAATTGATTGTGAAGTTGGAAACTTACCATATACCCCTATATTTTTAGTAAATGCACAGAATAGCCTTTAACAACTAGTTTTTAAATGTATGCTACAAAGCTAGGAGTTATAATTGCTCTTGTCATGGTTACCGGTAAAGTCTATTGCAATTCAAAGTAGTTAGCAAAACATGGTACGAAATAATAAAAAACGATCTCATATTGCAATTCACTAATAGCATAGCTTCCACCCGATTGCATTAGAGCATGTTTAGCCCTATGTCTTAAGACTTGGAGGTGACATTATTAAATGTTTTGTGGCCCCCATTGAAAATGATGCCATTAAATTCTTCTTAAGACTCATTACGACTTGATTAAATTTATCACTTTAGACCTAAGATACAAATATATGACATACTGTTTATTATTTTATCTTTTTATATTTACTATATAATAATAATAATATTAATGAAGAAAGCTAAATAAAAAACTAAGAGTGGGTCCCAATCTCAAGTCTTAAGTCGAGTCTTGGAATTTCAAGACTCAACTTGAGACTTGGTTGAGATTTTTAAAGAAAAATGAGACAAGTCTTAAGCACAAGTCTTAAGACCCAATTTGATAATGTAGACTTGGGGCTAAACATGCTCTTATGCTAAATTTGATTGATTTAATTTATTTAGTGTATTTTTATATATATATAAAGAATAATTTACAACTGCTATGAGTACGTATACTATAAGGTCAATTGAAACGTGGTAGGATCTTATAAAAATTTCTCATCGTCTTATTTTAACTTATTTTCAGCAAAAAAAAAAAAAGTTTAGCTAACTAAAAATAAATTCAGTTCAGGAAAAATAAGTCGAGATAAGCAAAAATAAGTAAGCCTAAATCTATATCACTATCTTCCTGTTTTAGATTAAATCATATAATGATGAATTTTATTACAATATTTTATTTACTTTGATTTGCATTAGAATAATTTCCAAGATAATTTACGCTAGTGTGAACGGTAGTATACCAGATTTCATTATTTTGTTCTCAATGACTAATTGTGAATTGTGATCGATCACACGATTATGTTCCATAAAATTACACGGTAGTATATTATCCGTATTATATTTTTTAGGTAAAAAAAAAAAAAGAAATAAATAGATTAAAATTACACTTTTGCCCTCCATGTATTTGGACTTATCACAGCTCCCAGTCCTACACATTGGTTACAATATTTTTTTTAAAAAAAAAAATTATATCATTAGCCTTCACATACGTGCAATTCACGGCTATTTATGATATATATTTATTTTCTTCTTTAAAAAAAAAAGTGATATATATTTATCTTTTATTCAAAATCTCTAGGAAAAAAAAACAATTATACGTATTCATCTTAACATTTTTTTATCTATATTCTGCATGTAATACATATTGTTATACAGTTATACACTTATAGTATCATAAAATATACAACACGACCATATTCTTATAATCTTATGCCTTTTTTCCTTCTTGTGTAGTTGGGTATTTATATTAGATTTTAAGAAAAAAATACACTTGTCAAAATAATAAAACCTCCTCTAATTAAAAATATTTATGGAGTATAATAACAATTTTTAAACGAGAAATTAAGGTCTTGTTTGACATCTATAGTTTAAATTTTTTTTATTTTTTTGGACTTTTTTTTAAAAATAATTTTTTTCCACTCTATTAAAAAAAATCGTAGAGTATTTAGATTTGATTTTAATAAATTTGATCAATTTTCTAAGAGTATCTATTATATACATAACATATCGTATGTGATTATGGAGAAAAAAATTAAAAATTATACAAAAATGAGAATTTTTTGAGAGAGAAAAATTAGAATCCTATATATTCAGTTAGATAAATCCTCGCACCAAATCATTTTAGAAATTTATGTAAACCCTAGCTAGCCTCCACTGATCACCATGGACTACGACGACTACAACGACGAAGAAGTTGAAGGCCTCAGCAGCCCCACCTCCAATGACACAAACTACACCGTCTTAAGCGAAGACGACATTCAACGTCTTCAAGATTTTGAAATCTGTCATACTTCATCAATGCTTTGCCTTTCTACGTCTCAATCAAGACTCTTGCTTAGCCACTACAAGTGGAATGTTGATAAGTTGCACGAGGAGTGGTTTACTGATGAAGCCGCTGTCCGTGGAAAGGTTGGTTTGTTGTTGGAGGATACTAATGTGATCAACACTAACACATGTGGGATTTGTTTCGATGATTTTAGCGACGATATGATATTGTCATTGTCGTGTGGTCACCCTTACTGTGTTAGCTGTTGGAAACATTATGTAAGTGCGGCTATAAGCGATAGTGGTTCGGGGATACTGTCGTTAAGATGTCCCGAGTTTAAGTGTGGGGTTGCGATTACTAGGGACTTGGTTAAGAAGTTGTGTTCCGAGGATGAGGTTGCTAAGTACGATCGTTTCTTTATTCGATCGTACGTGGAGTGTAACAAGGAGAAGATTAAGTGGTGTCCTGAACCCGGGTGTGATAATGCTGTGGAGTTTGTGAGAGATGGTCGTACGCTTGGTTACGACGTAAGATGTGTGTGTTCGCATACCTTTTGTTGGAACTGTGTCCAGGAGCCACATAGGCCCGCGGATTGTGACCTTGTCGACAAATGGTTGAAGAAGAATACTTCCCAGGCTGAGAACACGAAATGGATACTTGCGTTTTCTAAGCAGTGTCCGAAGTGCAAGCGTCCCATTGAGAAGAATAACGGGTGCAATCATATGACTTGTGGAGCTCCTTGCGGGTATGACCTCCTTCCATATCATTTATTTTTTTTTATTTTTTTTTTAATCATACAATATATTAAAAGGCATCAACGAAACTATGTCACGTGGCGCTCGCCAATGAATGTGACACATGTATAAATAGTAAAATACAAATCATGTGTAGCTATTAAGAATTGAACTCATGACATTTGAAACGAAATGCCAAAGATTAACCAACAATCCATAACAAATTTGATGTTTAATATCTATGACATTGTTATTTTTATCCTTAGTTGTTTTGCCTTTTTAATTAATAACTTATCAAGCTCTTGTAATCTAATTTCGCATTGAACAAAAAATACATTATGAAAAACAAACAAAAGCATATTTGATAACTGTAGCAGACCCGGGGCATTGCCCGGGCAAAAATTCTAGTTGTATATCTAAACGTTGTATTGGAAGTTATTTGAACGTATCAACAACTTATTGCACTACCTAAAGAATTATAAATTTACGGGCCTTACTGAATCCTACAATGAAACGAACAAAATTGGAAGTCAATAATGTGGTTTAGTAAGACTAGTTAGGGTTCATTCTCTTCACCTTAATAATTTGGTTCAGTGAGACTTATTGGAATTCGTTTTAACTTTCAAAAAGTACTCACAATGTTATGCATACTTTCATTAGACTTGTTTGCATCAATTGGACATACAATTTATTAATATTTTTGACTTTGTGCATTGTGTTCGATCAGGTTTCAATTCTGCTGGCTGTGCCTACAAGATTGGTCTAAACACTTTAGCGATGTAAGTTATAGATGCAACAGCTACAATAAGAGCAAAAATAATGAAGAAATAGTGAAGGAATATGCAAGGCATAGTTTGAAGAGGTATTCACATTATTACGAAAGATGGGCAAGCAACGGTAAGTCCCAGAAAAAAGCCATGGAAGACTGGCACAATGTTCGAACTGTTGGTCTACAGGTACTGAGTAACAGGGTAACAGTCCCTGAATCACAACTTACTTTCATTGAAGCAGCTTGGGAGCAAATAATAGAGTGTAGACGTGTATTAAAATGGACATACGCGTATGGATATTATTTGGAGGAACGCGAGCCTGGTAAAAGAGAGTTTTTTGAGTACTTACAAGCACAAGCTGAGACATTTCTTGAGAAGCTTCATGCAAGTGCAGAGTTAGAACTGTCACCTTTTTTGGAGCAACGTGCAAACGAAATTTCTGGAATGGACTTCGTTGAGTATCAGTGTAAGATGATTAGTCTAACAAAGTTGACTAGGAAACACTTTGAGGAATTGAGGGGAGCATTGGAGAATGGTTTAACGGAGGTGGTTGTTCGTCAACATGCAACAACATCTCTAAATACTAAGAAAAGCGGGAACAGAAAGGATTTAATTTATCCGGCATCAGTCTCACACTTTTCTTTTTCACGTAATTATAATGTGTTTGAGGATGAATTCTGGCAGTGTGACCGATGTACCTTCCTGAATCCAACTCAGAATAAGTCCTGTCATATGTGTTATGATCAGTGACATTGAAGGTTGATGACATTGCTTAGTTTTCAGTTACCTGATTACATTTACTATTAGTGTTTTGACAGACTTTTACTTCAGGTGTTTTTAGATAGCTTGTTTTCTAGAATTTTCCTTGCGTTTTGAAGTAGATGAACTATACCCTTAGATGATGAATAAGGTCTTTTAATGTGTTTCCAATATTATGAATGCAGGTGTTTTAATGTGTCTCCAATATCATGAATACTTTTGTTGGTCTATTTGTTGATCATTGAATCATTTACTGATTTTTGGATAGTAAGATCAAAGTGATGTGTGCTTTAAGGTTTCAAGCAGATGTATATATACCCTACACTCCCAAACTACAAACAACTTAAAATTTGCTTCCTACGTCTACCTATGACAGGGGTGACTTTTAGGGCCTATCTATTTTAGCTGAAAAGAGCTGAACTGTGATGAGTGGAATTAAACCGAATTGAACTGAAAGAAGAGCTGACATAAGCTGAACTGAACTGATTTTAAACTGAAGTAAACAGACTATTATACCGTGGCCAGTAGCAACAGGAGTGGTGATGAGAATTGAATTCGGGATCTCCTAAAAACTCAAATTAAACAAACTACGGCTACCCGTCACGTATCCTTATGATTATAAGGAAGATTATATCTAGCATTGACACATTTTTAGAACTCAAAGCCTTTTTTTTTTTTTTTTTCCAAAGTTACATTTCTTTGAAATAATATTCTTAGAATTGATTTTAAGGTTGTATACGGTTTAGATTTGCTCTACTTTGTTTGTAGAGCTTAGTTATAAGCTAGCTTATAATAGATTATAGATACAATAATTTAATTCGTTGGCTTGTAATTAGCTAGGCTACATTGTGTCGATGTGTTATGTTCTTGTTGGATATTCTATTCTATTATAAAATTTGGACCCCATAACCCTAGTTGTACCATACAAGAGGGCAAGAGGCTGGTGGCGTGGCATAAAGTATTCCAAATTCTATATAATCTTGACTTACATATGTTTTCGACTAAAATCTATTTTAAAGATTGATAATTAACATAATTATATAAAAAGTGAATTGAGAGTGACGAATAACTTAGATAGAGCTTATTCAAAAAAAAAAACTGAAATATCCTTATGGAAGCCTTCGAATCTTTAAATAAAGAAAATATATTTGGAAATATATCAACAAGTTTTGGAATTTTTTGGTTTTGGCAAGATGGAAAATATTTTCCATAATTAATTCGGGGAAATTTTTAAAAAATATTTAGCAAAAGATTATTTAAGGATGACCGAAAATCAATAGGAAAACTAAATGTAGCAGAATTATAATATATATATATATATACATATAATCTTAGGGTTAAACTAAGCAAACAACAAACTCTAAAAACTAATCAACTATATTTTTTTCTTCTTCTTTAAGCATCCATTGAATACATAAACATAATCTCTGTACAACTCTATCCATGGGATCTGAAGATGATGACAAGTACGCTTACGAGAGCGATTATGACGAAGATTACTACGACGACGACGAAGAAGAAATCTACCAAGATGATGATGATGCTGATGAGCATGTTCATGGTTCTGTTAACACAAAGAAAACATATACAGCTTTAAAAGAATGCGATATCTTGAAAAGACAAGAACATGAGATTTCACGGGTTTCTGGGATACTGTCGATATCAGAAGCTGCAGCAAGTAAACTGCTTTGCTACTACAGGTGGAACGTCTCTCAGCTCCATGATGAGTGGTTTGCTGATGAGGAGAAAGTTCGAGACGAAGTTGGCTTGCCTAGTGATGTTGTGACTCTATCGACAACTAAGAAGAAGGCCACTTGTGGGATCTGCTTTGACGTCCTTTCTATTCAAAATTTTTATCCGATTGTTTGTGGGCATATGTACTGTAAAGAATGCTGGAGACGTTACATTGAAATATCGATTGATGATGGTCCGGGCTGTCTGTTATTAAGGTGTCCTGAGCCTTCTTGCAAAGTTTCTGTTTGTAGAGATATGATTGATGATCTTGTAGAGGAAAAGAAAACAAAGTATTCCAGATTTTTTATGAGATTGTATGTGGAGGTGAGCAAGAAGATCAAGTGGTGTCCTGCACCCGGGTGTGAGAATGCAGTAGAACTAGAATTGGGAAACGAAGTCTTTGATGTTGCTTGCCTTTGTTCATGTACCTTTTGTTGGAACTGTGGGCACGACGCCCATCGTCCTCTGAAGTGTGAAATTGTGGCTAAATGGGTATTGAAGAATGAGTCAGAATCCGAGAACACGACCTGGATTCTTGCCAACTCGAAGGCTTGTCCAAAGTGCAAGCGCTACATAGAGAAAAATAAGGGCTGTATGCATATGACGTGCACTTCGCCTTGTAAGTATGAGTTCTGCTGGCTTTGCCTTGGTGATTGGAAGAAACACAGCTCAAAAACTGGGGGCTACTACAGGTGCAACAAATATGAAGCTGATAAGAAGGAAGGGTTATATGATGAAGAAGAAAGTATAAGAAAGATGGCAAAGCAATTAGTGGAGAAATATACACACTATTTTGAAAGGTGGGCATCCAATCAGAAGTCAAGGGACAAAGCAATTGAAGATTTGAAAGAGATACAAACTGTTTCTTTGACAACACTTAGCAACAAGACCAGGGAAACTGAGACACAACTTCAATTTATCACAGATGCCTGGAAACAGATAATTGAATGTCGACGAGTGTTGAAGTGGACTTATGCGTATGGTTATTACCAACCTGAGGACAATCATGTTCAGAAAGAATTTTTTGAGTATACGCAAGGAGAGGCAGAGGCTAATCTTGAAAGACTACATAAATGTGCAGAAGAAGATCTTAAAGTTTTCCTTGAAGATAAACCAGGTATTGCAACAGATACAAATCCAATTGCAGAAGCAGATTTTGGAAAATTCCGTCAGAAACTGGTTGATTTGACGGTTGTGACTCATTCATACTTTGAAAAATTGGTTACATTCTTAGAAAGTCAGAGGTAGGCTAAATAATTTACAGCATGGAGACCTTAAAGGTTTACTACTTTCTTGAAAATTATTGTGTTATGTATCGTTAAGTGTGAGCCTGAGCTCGAGTGTGAAGCAGGAGTACAGTATGCAACTCAAGATAAAGGTGAAGAAGTATTAGCAGGCATTCAAACATTAACATCAGCTGAGTCATTCATTTTTGTTTATGTTTATTTTAGGGCTAAGATTTAATAACAGTGGTACATGTTTTGTTCTTGATTCATTTAGGTCATGTTAAGTTGGTTGTTTAAATGAAATAAAAAAAAAGTTTGAACAAGTAGTTGGCGAACAATGAAGCCTCAAGCCATTATATTTCAGGTTGAAGTTCTGAAGAAACACATGTGAAAGATGTATTTTGTGATGTTAATGTGGGGTTTAGTGAGAAAAAAACATTACGTAAGCTAAAAAAATTCTGGAAAAAACAACTCTACAACAACATGCTGCTAAGTAAAATCAAGAGATTGTTATCAGCGCTATGCATCCCCATTCCCCAATACTTAAAAATAATATGCCACATATTAAGCTTCATATGAGTTATAATTCCATATTCCTGAAACATTGGCATAGAACAGGAAGTTTTAGAGTTACTTACTAAAAAGAAGTGACCTGTTGTTTTGAAACAACCCAAAATTAAAGCTACACAATATATAGGAGCGAAGGGAATACTATGTTTTGATTTTGGTACAATATTATATATTGAATTGATTGGTTGGAGCAAGAATTGAGATTCTTGTTTAAGATGAAGCGATTTGATGGCACATGTTGATTGCCTTACTGAGGGGGTGAGATCAAACAGAAAAACACACATACAATTTCAAAAATGTAAAAAACAAATGATATATGATGGTCATTTCTAAAATCAGGAAGCAGAATTACCTTTCGGCCTTGGATAGAAGCTCCTTGTGATTTCTGCAAACCGAATTACCTCATGGCCTATAGAGCTCGCCTTTTCTTAACAATTGAATACAGGATTGGTTGTTTTTTGGTTGCTTCTTTAATCAAAAGCTGATTGCATGGTCACAGAACTGCTCAAAAAAAATTTCCTAGGAAACCCTTCCATCTCCAAATGCTGCTCCAAATGCCTCCCAGTATCAACTTACCCCTTCTCATCAACCGCATTTTCTATCTCAAAGCTCAATTTATCCGGATCACAAGCCCAAAATAGTACCTGCAACACTCGAATTGAACTGTGTTCCAACCCATTGTCTATGCCTCCAAGCAC
Source organism: Suaeda aralocaspica (assembly GCA_016808085.1). Taxonomy (NCBI): domain Eukaryota; kingdom Viridiplantae; phylum Streptophyta; class Magnoliopsida; order Caryophyllales; family Amaranthaceae; genus Suaeda; species Suaeda aralocaspica. The sequence goes on from PYUH01000078.1 coordinate 4,761,714, forward strand.
CAATGTACCTCTTCTCATCAACCGCCTATATTTTTTTATCTCAAAGCACAATTTAGCCGAATCAAGACCCTGCACCAAAATAGTACTAGCCACAGTCTAATTGTGTTCGATTGTCTATACGGTTATACCTATATAGCCTCGATTTCCCGACCTTCGAACATTCTAATCACTCCCATCAAACACACCATAGACACCGAGGCGAAAGCTATTTGTTTCTCTAGAATTTAATATGAGCTTAGAACCTACATTATGAATGCTACCAGCACATGAACACAACATCTACCATCTCAGCTTCTTGATTCTCAGCATTTCAACTGTTGGCCTGTCGATTATATTATAAGATCAAAATTATGTCATTTTTCAGAAACTATTCTAAAGGGTGCACACTAATTATCAGTAAATTCAGGAATAAGTTCAACTATAAGACCAATTATATTGATTACAGATAAATAAATTATCATAACAAAAATCCAATACTCTAATCCAAATTACCATTGCAAAGTACTGCCATTAGCTTTACATCAACAACTACAAATGTGAATGCAATCAGAAGTTCATTTATGTTTTACCAAACTTTAAAATTTCATCTTTGAAACTGTAACAACAAATTAAAGCAATAAAGATAGCAACTTTACCTTTCAAGTTTAAACTTTGAAGATATTGGCAACGGTTATGAGGTGGGGCTTGCCGGAAACTTCCTTGTTCGGTGTCGTGACGGTTGCCGGGGGGTGGGTTTGACCGTTGGAGTTTCAAGGTTGAGTATTGGAAGTTGGAAATCGATCACACTATAAGTAAACGAGGATAAAGTTAGTTTGATGATTGGTTTAGAAATGAATTGCAAACTTGCAACCAATTTTTGAAGTAAGGGCGATCATGACACTGGCAACTCGGGGGTCAAAATTTGGTCAGAGTTCGACTCGGTCAAAATTTGGTCAAAGTTCAAAACATTTTAACTCAATTCGATACTTTAACAAGTTGAGTTGAGTAACTTACTACTAGACTTGAAAAGCTTGCAAGTTGCTCAATTAATTTTTTAACTATATATATAAATATTTTTGTAAAGATATAAATTTATATAAATCTTTAAAAAAATTCAAACATGGGAATAATTAGTACAGTTATGTATATATAAATTAAAGTAAAATTAATTACTTGGTATTATGATTTTAGGTCTCTTGGAGCAGTTGAAAAACGAAATAATATTGATAGTACAAGTGAATAAAAAATATTTGAGTGCAATTTTGTAAATTTATAAAGTTAACGCTACATAACTAATTCTTCCACGCTCTCAAAAACTGAATAATAAATAAATTATAAAAAATATAAACTATTTTTTCCAAATTCATAAGTTGCATTGAAACGTCAATAGAATGGATGGTATATAAAAGAAATCTAGTACTCCCTCTATTCATCTATCTATCAGACACTGAATTTTTAGAAATAGAGTGGATGAGAATGCTATAAAAGCTATACACGTATTCTCTCAACCATGATTATTGTGGGCTTTATATTGGGCTTGCATGGTGCTCTCAAGCTGAGTTCGAGTTGAGCCCAAGTTTCGAGCTAAGTTCGACTTTGAGTCGAGCTAAATTTTGTGTTGACCGAGTTCGAGCCGAATTTGAGTTACAACTTGTGAGTCGAGTTCGAGCTCAAAACTTTGAGCTCGCGAGTTTTTGAGCTCGATTCGAGGTCTTAGAAAAGGCCGCCAAAAGGTGACGAGAGAGTGAGAATGAGTAAGGGTCGTGATTTCAAAAATCCTTATTAGAGGGATCATACGAGGTCTTTAGGGGCCGAAACAGATATTGGGGAGTGATGTAGTAGTCCATAGCACGTGGTAAAAAAACAGGGCAAAAAAATAACGGGGCCCAAGATGGCCCCTTTAAGGGCCTGTTTACTTCAGCTGAAAATAGCCGAACTGAATTGAACTGAATCGAACTGAGCTGAACTGATTGGAGCTGAACTGAACTGAAAGTTTTTTTATGAAGGATTAATGAGTAGTAAAATAAGAGAAGAGCTGAACTGATTTTAAGCTGAACTAAACAGGTCTTAAGGCCTGAAACAAAGACTACTATTCACTCTTTTTTGAGATTTCGGGGTGTCGGAAAAATAAATTCCAAAAATTGACCGGGGTGCTCGTAAGGTAAATACATGAACCCAAACCAAAGGAATTGAGGTGAAAAGGTCATATGAGGGATTATGACAAGGTTTTAAACAGTTCCACATGAGGGTGTTTTTCCCCCCTCTGGACGAGGTCATAAGAAGGAACATACGAGGACTTTAGGGGCTGAAACTGACCGTGGCGGGTGTTGTGGTGGTCCATAACACGTGGTAAAAAAATGGGGCGAAAAAATGACAGGGCCCGGGACGTCCCATCTGGAGGCTTAAAACATAGGCTATTATCCATTGTTTTTTGGGGTTTCGAGGTCCCGGAAGAAAAATTGTCGAAAATTGACCGGGGTTCCCATGAGGTAAAAATATGAATCAAGACCAAAGGATTTGGGTTGAAAAGATCATACGAGGGATGATAATAAGGTTTTAGGCGATTCCATATGAGGCTGTTTTCCCCTTCTGTGGAAGAGCCCGTTAGAGGGATCATAAGAGGTCTATAGGGGCAGAAACCGATTGTGGGGAGTGGTGTGGTGGTCTATAGCACATATTAAAAAAATAGGGCGAAAAAACGACGGGGTGTGGCACGACCCCTTTGAAGGCTTAAAACAAAGACTATTATCCACTGTTTTTTAGGGTTCAGAGGTCCCAGAAAAAAAAAAGCTGCCCAAAAATTTTGAGGGTGCCCGTATGGTCAATATATGACCCTAGACCAAGAGATTTGGGTTGAAAAACCCTTAAGAGGGATAACAAGGTTTTAGACGGTTCTCGAGAGACCTGTTTTTCCCATATGCAGAAGAGGCTATAAGAGGGATTCATTGGAGGTCTTTGAAGCCCAAAATCGATCGTGCAGAATTATGTGGTGGACTTTGAAGGCCAGAATCTCAAAAAACGGTGGATGTAGCCTTTGTTTAAGGCCTCCGAAAGGGCCTTCCCGAGCTCCTTCTTGAATTTTCCTCGTTATTTTTTACCAAGTGATATGGACCACTACAGGACTCTATACGATCGGTTTCGGCCACTAAATATCTGTATTCATCCCTCTTATGGGCCTTTTCCGAAAAATGAAAAAACAAATATTTCATTGAGGGACCATCTAAAAAGTTGTTATCATCCATCTCAATACCTTTTCTTGGTTCATATTTTAACCATCGTACGCACAAATTTTTGGCAATATATTTTTCTCGGGACCCAGGAATCTCATAAGATTGTGAATAATAGCACTCGTTTATTTGAGGCCTCTAGAACTGTCCCGAGCTCTGTCTTCTTCTCACTTTGTTTATTTACCATGTGCTATGGGCCGCCTCAGAACTCCCCACAATCAATTTCGATTTCTAAAAACTTGTTACCATCCTATCTTTAGAGGATTTTTCATAAGATAAGACAAAACAACAACTTTTTTGCTCTCCAGGGACATTCCTGCGGCCTTTTCACCTCAAATCACCACGTTTAGGCTCATATTTGCACCATACAGATATCCTATAAAATTTTCGGCAATGTAAATTATAGCTTATATTTTTTGCCTCTAGTGTGGGTTCTCAAGCTCTATCTGTTTTTTTACACTATTTTTTTTTCCATTTTTTTCACGCTGTTTTATTCCATGTGTTTTGAGTCACCACAAAAATCCCCATAATTGATTTTGACTTTCGACCTTTAAAATGTTATCCATCCCTCTTTTGAAGATAATTAAGAAGAAACAATAGGATATCATCATCCCTCTTTTCGTTAATAACTATGGTAGAAATGTAGAATGACTGGAATCTCACTACTTCCTAAAGGGTGATTAGGTCTTGAAATTGTTGGTCATATTTTCCTTTTTGAATGATATATCATCACTTTAATGAATACTAATGAGACTTGTAATATTATCATCTACATTGATTTATGAAGTGTTGTGATGATTTTAGTTTCTGAAATGATAAAGCTAAAAAGATAAAAGAAATTCATAGTAAATGGAATAAAGTTTAAAAACAAAAACTGGTTGTACTTATTATTATCAGCAAAGCTCACTCCTCATACTCCAAATTATTTATGTAGAGCATAGTAGTTCAACTTGAGTGTTACACGGAGGATATCTACAACCAAAAACTACACAAGAGTGCTTCTATTCTTCTACAAAACCAAACATTTTTCAAAACTCAAGATACACATAAGCCTTAGTCTCAGTCCTTAAGCCGCCGCTTTCGGTGCTTCTCGCAGTGGACGAGGAGTCGTCGTCGTCCTACTCTTATGCTTGTACGTGTACGTCATTTAGATGATTGAGAAACCACGGCGAGGATCCTGTTGTCGAGGTCCTCTGAAGAAGAACTCTTCCTCTTGGTTCTTAAGCACATCATTAACCACATCAGCCGAGACCGCGAATGCCAACTCCTTTGCCTCTCTTTCAAGGTTCTTGTACACGCTCTTTTGCCCTGTGAAACATATGCAACAAAATATAACATCACATTACAAACAGATACGAAGTAATGCACTACTACGTAACATATATAGGTTAAGTTCACCAAAGAATAACATGAAAAACAACTCCTGTTTCATTTCAATTTCAAGAGTGACATTGTTGTGGTCTATACCTGCGAGTGGAACTTTGTGGTTGTTTTCTGCATTGACCTCAAAGCAGATGGTCTCTAAGTTCTCATCCTCAGACGCCACGGTGACGAAGGGGTGGCCAGGAGGGACAACAAACACCGTGCCCTGTCTCAGGTTTGAGTTGATCTTCTCATAATGGATTGGGCTAGTGCTCTTGTCACCTCGCCTGCTGCCGCTCTCACGGCGATCATGATGCTCTCTTTGGCCAGACTTAGACACATGAGGGCATGCCATCTCAAAACGGCCTTTTCCTCTTAGCACCACTGATATAATTGTTGCCCTTGAATTGTAAAATGGAGTGTGCATGCTTCCCTGTTAAAAAAAACAACAGTTGCCAAACAAAACCATTATTTATATAATCATAAACCAATGGAACTATAGCATGAACAATCATATGAACCAAATTTTATACCATTAATAAATATGTAAACCAAAAATACTACCTCAGTTTTTATTTACTTGATACATTGCGTATGACGGATGGAGTAATATAGTTAGAGTTACAATACATAATATATATGTATAAGTTGGAGGATGTTACAAACCTGAGTAAGGTTACCAAAAGAAACAGCAACATTAAGTCTGTCAAGTTGCTTGTAGTCATCAGAGTCAACTTCATAGACTGATCCAAATTCATTGGACTCTTTAGGTTGACGGTTTAAGAGATTGTATGGGCCTGAGCCCTTTCCTGAAAAGGGCCAATGGCCACTTTTTTCTTGGGTCAAAGCCCTGATTTGTTCTTGTGATGCTTTTATAATAGCTCCTTTATTTTGGTGTGAGAATATCTTCTGTAGCTTATCCCCTGATGTCTGTTATCAATTCAACACATAAAACATAAGTAGAATTATAATTATCTTTATTTTAAGTTCATTATAAGTTAATTTCAAAAGTTTTTCATACATAATTATTATACCTTGAAAGCAGCTTCAAGAATGTCATTGCTGAAGGCATTGAAGAATGATTCTGGGTTTTTATCTCCTGGTCCAAAGAATTGCTGAATTCACAGCAACATATTCATATAATCATATTAGATGATACTATATATCCAATAAAAGATGAAAAGTTTATTATAATAACCACCTCAAAATTTCCAGGGTTAGCAACAGGGTTAATGAGCTTAACAATGGCCAATTTCTCATTGTTTCCTCTGTTGATCAAGTAGGCAGTCACACCAGCAGGTATCACCATCAAATGCCCACGCTCAATGTTGAAACTATCGCTTCTATCAGGGTAAACAAGACTCAATGTTCCTTTTCCTGCAACCGATCACCATATTACAGACAAGGTTAAAGAAAGAATATATCTATTTTATAATCATCATCATCATCATCAATTATAAATTGTTTTTTCCGTTCAGTTTAGTCCATTTCAATTCAGTCCAGACAGTTTACTTTGCTTCCAACCCTTACTTTTATCTCAAGTAACTAAACAACTGTAGAAAGATGGAAATACCTTGGGCAACAAAGAGAAGAACATCAGCATCAAAGTGATTAGGGACAACGAAAGTCTGAGGCTGAGACTCAAAGATCATAACCCTATAATCCTCAATCCCCTTAAAAAGCCTAGACCTCTCACTAAAATTCTCAAGAACCCTAATCCTTCCTTGTTGATCCTTAAACTCTATACTAAAATGTTGATCCTCAAAAACAAAAGGCCTCCCACTTTTCCCTCCAAACTCCTCTTCCTCCTCCTCGCTTCGCTTCTTGCCTACCATATCATTACCCGACCTCCTCTCCTCTCTTTCCCGCTCAAACCTCTGCTTCTCACAATCACTCTCACACAACTGCTGAGGCCTCCTTTCATCCTCCCTCTCCTGACACCTCTCCCTACACTCCTTGTACACCCTTTCAGCCTCCTGTCGTCGCGGCCTATCCCTTTCCTCCCTCTCATATTCGTGTCGTCGCGGCCTATCCCTCTCCCTTTCCTCCCTCTCAGATTGGTGTCGCCGCGGCGTATCCCTACCCTCCCTTTCTTTCCTCTCTTCCTCTTTAATGTACTCCTCACAACCAGTCTCACACTGTTGCCTCTCTTCTGTGTCAAACTGCCTCTGTATCCTGCACTTCTGCTTGCATTCTTTCAGCTCAGCTTCCCATGCTACAGAAACACTTGCGCACAACACCAGCAAAGAAAACACTACTACAACTAAAGACAGCTTCATTTTCCCTTCTCTCTTTTTATTACTAAATACACTTTTTTTGCAAGTGTTGTGGATGAATAAACCATAATTCATGCATGGGATTTTATAATGATGAAAAGAGGGTAGTGCAGAATTAGGGTTGTCATGCATGGTGCCATGTGTAAGAAGGCTTAAATTAACGTGGCGAAGTTAACAATAGCATGATCGCCGCGTAAGAAGTTGACAGGTGATATTTGTTATGTGGGATAATTTTGATGTGAAATTATGTCTTTTTTTTTTTTTTTTTTTGAGTTAGATTAGATCATAAATGAGATGAGAGTGAAGTGAAGTAGAATTTGGAGTGAGAATTATAAGTGTAAAAGATTAGGATGAATTCAATTTTGGGAGATTGCTGCTGTTGGATTATATGGTGTTTGTGTTCGTTTTCACGTGTCATGGGTACTAAAGTACGGAAATGACGCCAACTTCTATGGATTTGGTTCCTAGTCAACACTCGCTATTCCACTAGTTAATGGTAACTTGGATGTAATTAGAGCTATAAAATTAATTGAACAAACATCTATAAAATATATATAATTGCTACATTATTTTGATTGATTGTTTCCTTTAAGACGAGAATTCATTGTGTTAAAAACTCGCAGCTTTGAATGTATACATCAACATATGACACTTAAGTTCATCTAAATTGAACTAATGATTTTAGTTTGATCGTCCAGGCATGAGCTTCCTACCCAATGAGGTTTGGGTCGTACGTGAACAACATGTTCGTATGCGTTATGTCCCAATTGAATTTTCTCTAACAAATTACTCTTTTGCTCAAACCAACATACAATACCTGCTTACTTATGCATAGAACTTTTGAGTTCGATTTCAAGATAAAGATTAAAGAGACTCAATCTTGTGATTAGAAGTCAAAAATGTTACACTTGCAACTTGCAAGTAATATACAAAGGAAACAACAAGCCACTGCAACTCTTCCTCAGGGGATATTTAATTGCGGAGATAACGATAAATTCATTGCACCATAAAAGTAAGAGCAAGCTTATCAAAATGGATATGCAGTAGCTCTTCACTACTCTACAGCTCCACTTAATCCAAAAGCGTGAGTTGCCAAATTTAACAGCATGCAATATGCTGTTCAATTGAAACTTGTAGCTTATCTTTAGTTTGATGAGAAGATCTAATTCATTATCACCATAAAAATGGAAAAAAAAAAACAGCTTCTCTTTCATAAATTAATAAATGCAGCATCACAAAGGCCGGTCTAACCCCAGTTTGAAAATCTTCTATAAAGCAAACAAAACAAATTTATCAAGTTTAAAAATTGGGTGTGGGGCTTCATGAGTTTGCCCGGATTACTTGATGGAAGTACTAGGTAAAAATGATACTAGCACAAAATGGCTTTTCAAAAGACAAAATCCATAAACAAAGGTTATTATTCACAATTTACGAAGCTTTCAGAATTTAAAAAAAAATGGCTGAAAATTTTACAATCACATTTGCCTTATGAAGAGTTAGTAGGGGTTGAATATTGGTACCAAAAGAGCAAAAAAAAAAAAAAAGGCTGATGTGACCCTAGTTAAAAAATTCTCTATAAAGAAAACAAAATAAGTTTTTAGAAGTTAAAACCTAATGTTGGGTATCTACGATTCACACTAAGTACTTGATAAAAAAAATTGGACAAAAAAGAGTTAAGCCCCAAATTAGCTCTTCGAAAGCCCAAAAAGAAGCCTACTATTCGTGTCTTTCAGAGATTTCGGAGTAAAGAAATAAAATAGCCAAAAATTTTACAAGACCTTATGGAACATTTAATAGAAGTAAAAGTTAAAAAGCTCAATGTAGACGGTACTTGAAAAAAAAATGTCAACATGATCCTTGTTCAAATATCCTCTATAAAGTGAACAAAACAAAGTTTTATCGAGGATGAAATAGAGCATAGTGCCTCACGAGGTTACCTAAAAATAGGGAGAAAAATATACGCCCCAAAAAAAAGGACCCTCCAAGACCCAAAACCAAAGGATATTATTCATACTTTTACAAGATTTCAGATCATGAACAAACAAATGGCTAGAATTTTTCTATAGTGCCCATGGGTCATACAAGGTTTCACGGACCATTAGAACCGGTAGAAAAGTACATACCATGTAAAACAATATTGGAGTAGCAAAACAGCCAGATGTTACCCAAGTTTACAAAAGTCAATACTTAACGTGAGGCCTCCTAGCATTACCAAAAATAATTTAAACACCATAGAAGCCGAAAATAAAGACTATTATTCACATTTTCTAGGAATTTTGCAGTAACAAGAAAAAAAAAAAAAAAAACCAAGGACACAAAATTTTACATAGTACTCCTTGCCCACTTGGATCATGAGGGCCCTCACAGATAGTAGTTGAAAAGGGTATTGGGTAGTAGTATAGTATCATAAGAGTCAAAAAGACCCGTTGAGACCTTGGTTCAAAAATCCTATATAAAGTGAAAAACAAGTCTGTGGAGGAACCGGGTCTTCATTAGGGTAGAAACATAGAGACAGCCCCCAAAATGGCCCTTCGCGAGACAGCCAGACAGGAGACTAGAACCTGGAGAGTGATAGGGTGGACAATGACACAGAGAAAATAGGACTTTGAAGCAACCACATCCAAATTGTAAAGCTTTGGAATTGGGGATTGCTCAACAAATAGTAATGTGAACCAGCAGAGGCATAAGACAGCACAATTAGGATTGAAATAATATCTCAAAATCAAGTCTACTACATTAAGCAGGGTCTGAAGTTTCAAAGTAAACATATAAGAAAAATTGATTCACATACTATTCTAAGAAAGCTTTTTAAAAACAGCTCTGCAGTGAATTCCAACTCTCATGCTACACATCAACGGTACTGAAAACAAAAAAAAAAAATTAAGAAAGTAATAGGTTAGAAAATTTATAATACAATCCACACCTATGTTTTGAAAAGATTACAATGAGCAAAGCTTATGACCCTCACATACATCTCATACTCTTAGACGGCAACAATAACAATCGTAATTTCAAATAATGGAGTTAAATATTGATGAATCAGTAGACCTAAGATCATACTGAAAAATTGAACCACCTGATCAATAGAAAACATAATAATAATAATAATACACTACGGCTCTTTGATTGATGAAGTAATATAAAGATTCACATTGATTTGATGGAAACAATTCATTCGACAGTAAAAGCTAAGAGTAATACCTTGATGAATCCGATTTCCTTGGCATTGCTACGGAAGCACTGCCTGCAGCACATCAAACCATACTTGCGGATGATCGCGTGGGGGTTACCGCACACACGACTTTTAACACAAAATCATTCTCATTAATTAGTTAACTAATAAACATCATAAAATCAATACAACATGTTGACAAATGTAAAACAGATTATTATACCAAGCACGAGATCCAGGGCCGTAGTTCTTTGGGTGACAATTCCAGATGTTTGAGTGCCCCATGATTGATGTTCGATTCAAAACCCTAAAGCGCCGCACTCTTCTTTTAAACCCTAGTTCTATGCGAGGCAGGATATGAGATTTATGTTTTCGCTTTTAATCCCCCCCTAACATCATCCTATTCTAAACGCCTCGTTTTGCTTTTTTTTTATTAACTATTCTATTTTAAATTATTTGCATGACATAAAATACAGCGATAAATGTCTAATTATTGTAAATAATTGAAAACGGGATAGTAAAAATTTTGAAAAAAAATACATATGATTTTAATCAACTTTCAGCTTCTAAATATAGTTGAACTTTAAACACTTTTTTACATATCAATTTACGGAAATGTACATTGCTAACATTTTCATTATTATTTTAAAAAAATGTTAATCTTGTGATAAAATACCATCATTGTGATCATTTCAACTTAATTTTTTATGCTTTTTTTCCTAACTTTTTAGCATGACATTCATATATGTACACCTTTCAACTTAATGGCTATATAGAGATCTTGGATACAAACCTAGAAAATCTTGTTGGGAGATTCACCCGCTACAAGTTAAGTCAAGTAGCATTTACAAAAATAAATAAATAAGGTGGAAAACAAAGGTGTTGTACGAGCGAAAATAAGAAGAGTTTGTTTTACTTTACCCTTTTAACACATCACTAAACAACTGATCTTTTCATTAAATAAGACATGCCTAAAAATTAGTTTGGTCCCTCATAGAAGGATTTGAATCGCGAGTGTAGGTACATATAGGAACTAGAATATAAAGCAAAAGCAACCCTTAACAGTGTGTTTAGATAACAAGGTGGGAGAGAAAAGAAGGAAAAGAGAGGGAATAGTAACAAGTTTTCCTCCCAAATTTCTTTTTGTTGGAGAAAACTATATGTTACAATTTAAACTCTCCCTTCTCTCCCCTCCAATTCCCTGCATTTGTTATCCAAAACATCATCCCTCCATTAACCTTCCCTCCCTTTCCAAAACACCAACTTTATTCCGTTTCACCAGTAAAAAATTGCATAGGCCTGGTAAATTAATTTGAGCAAAGATCACCAAATACACAACACAAAACAGTAGACCATGTAAGAATAACAACCAGAACTATAACTCCATTTTTAAAATTTCAAAGTCTACTACATTCATGCAATCACAAACAAAATTTAAAAAAATCACATAAGATCTCTCATCTAAATTGCCTAAACTCAAAATTAATCAGCTGATTCATAACTTTTTCCATGAGAAGCTTCAAAATGTAAACAGCTTCTGCAGTAGAGCCAATTTGTCATCAACGGTACTGAAAAACAAAACAAAAAAAAACTCACGTTAGAAAAGTTCCCAATAAGAATCAAAATGAGCTTCAATTACTTCAAGCAAAACAAACCACAAATCAACATTCTAGGAAATGTGGTGACATATAAAGGCCATGAATGAACTCAATAATCACGGTAAAAAGTGCACAAAAGGTAAGGTAGCAATGCAACAACATATCCTGGATTCTTGTATACTAAAAACAAAAAATAGAGATTAAAATCTAGAACCAAATAAAGGTGGATAGAGCACTAGGGAAGAATCCATGCTTGAAACTTAGCAGCATTCACAGAGCCAGCTCCAAGTTAAGCACACACATGCACCAAGGCATAGTTCATTTGAAAGTGCAAAAGATTTGTAGAATAAGTTATAAAGGTAAGCCCCCAGCCCAAGCCTAGGCGTCTGATGGCGTTAGATGAAACTAATACACGCCTTGACTCATTCAGAACAGACCTTTCAAGCAGATAAAAGTCATTGGAACACTTAAGTGCAACACTAAAACCTAAGCATACATCCATTCATTACGAGTTTTTCTATAAACTATGAGGCTGTACCACTTTCGATACTTAATTACTTAGCTTGGCCATAGCGAACAGCTAAATTTTCTCCGTTTCAAAAAAAACCTTTTCCCATACCAATAACAAAGCAAATAATAAAAAAACTCGAGTTTGGCCAAACGGACGCAAAGTAAACAATAATCGAACACTTGAGTTTGGCCAAAAACTAATGATACGAATCAGAAATTACGGCAAACTCTGCAATAGGTATTAACCAAAAAATTTACATCACCTAACACTCAGTTCTATAGCCTAAAAACACAATTTAATAATCACTGAAGCAATTTCACTGCTGTTCGGCTTAGATAAAAGCCAGAAAACCAATATCATACATCCATACTCAAATTCCACATCAAGTCAAGCATAAGCTACTGAGAAGCAAATCATTCGATACACAAAGTCAAAAACAAATAAAATCGATTCAATTTAGGAAAATCTCATCAAACTAAACGCCAAAACAAATCAATCCTTTTACACTGTGAAAAAAAAATTAAAAATTAAAAATTAAGAAAGAATACCTTGATGAAACCAATTTCCTTGGCATTGCTGCGGAAGCATTGCCTGCAGCACATCAAACCATACTTGCGGATGATTGCGTGAGGGTTACCGCACACTCGACTGCGCAATTTTTAACATATTCATCAATTAACAACAAATTCAACCAAAAAAAAAAAAAAAAAAAAAAA
>PYUH01000078.1:4775681-4893762 GCA_016808085.1 Suaeda aralocaspica
ACCAAAAAAAAAAAAAAAAAAAAAAAAGAATTTACTGAAATTGTAGAAGATTAAAGAGAGATATTACCAAGCACGAGATCCAGGACCATAGTTCTTAGGGTGAGAGTTCCAGATGTTTGAGTGTCCCATTTTTCTTTTTTTCTTTTTTCCGGCGCTATGTAAGCTTCAGGAATTAACCCTAGAAAAAGTAACGCTTTTGTAAACTGTTGTATATTGGCGATTAGATGAGTGCCTTTTATACGCCCAGTTTTCACTTTGCTCCAACGCATCGTTTTGATTTTCTTAGTCTCACTTTTTTCTCCAACATTGGCTTGGGTCGGGGTTTGTTTGGGTTTAAGACCCGCTAAATTTACAATGGCCTTGCTTGGCTAAAGCGTCCAACTTTTGAGCCCACAAGATCTCAACTTCAACGGTTCTTTTTAGTTTCTGTTTCTGACACTATTTACATTGTAAATTTAACTCACTTTGATGTTTAATATGGGATCTTGTTTGATTTGTCTCGATGTATATTTTTCGAATATATGATTTTTATAATTTGTTATTATACCAAACTCAAAATATTAATTTTATAAATAAAGTGTAGCAAGTAAAAAAGACTAAGGGAGTACTTATTTGTATGTATCACGCTATCACAAATTCACAAACTAAGCTATTTCAGGCATATTGGATCATTAATGATAAATTTTATTTATTTAACTGAGTCACTTGTGTCAAATAACATTTGCATACTCTGAGTTGTTTAGATTAAAATGATTACAAATGTATTGAACTACATTATACTACTTAATATGAACCAAATAAAGATTAAGACTCGACTACTCGAGTAGTGGATAGAAGCTTTGATTGAATCAAGTTCAAGTACACTATCAGCCATTATCTTCTCCGTAGCTAGAGAGGCAACTAATTAAAAGCCTTAGAACATAAAGAAAGAACTATTCAGAAGTCTATTAAAATATATACCAGATATATATATATATATACAAGTTTCTTTAAACTAAGCAACGCATCTAATATTATCATATTGCAATAAAAAATGTGTCCAATTTAAACACCACAGTATAGTTGGTAGGAGCAAGTAATTTTATCAAATCATTATTCAAGTACTTGTACTGGAAATAAAACAGAAGGTAAGATTCATTATTGTAAGACAATTATTATTCCAAAAATATATCCTGGATATTTCCTCAATAACAGCATAGCAGCAAAATAATGTACATGAATCAGTCTGATCAGTTGTGATTAAGAGAAACATTTACAGCCCAAAATGTTTGTAGCGCATCTTATTCTAGTCATAATAATAATAATAATGTACAAGTCTTGATCACTCTTAAGGGTTTGACAAACGATCCAGTTTCATGCTGGGCGTCTTAGCTTGGTTTAATATTTCAAGCCCGAGACAATGTTCATGATTTCATTCAACTTTCAGTGATTCATTTCATGAAAAATAGACCTGAAAGTGGATTGATTTGTTCATTCCTGAAGAGAGATCAATTAGTTTCTCGACGAATAGCATCATACGTACCTAGGGTACTATATTATCATATACATCCAAGAAATGTTCAATTTTATGCTGATGACGACTAAGCATAATCAATGCCTGCTAAGGCATGTCCCCATTCTAGCCCAGACAAACGCATTTCGGAGAGGCTTGTTCTTGAGACATTTAGAGGAGGGAGACCGAGCAGTTTCTTGTGTTGACTCCGTTTTCTTTAACATCTCCCACATTATACGCACATCTTCATACTCACAAGCTTTTACGTCTTGGCTCAACATCAAGATTCCTGTTTGTTCATCAAGTCATATACACAAAATTAGCAACCAAGTAATAAGTTATCGGGTATCTGCATAATTTACAGTCGATTGTACATAGAAAATTGTCACATGATCGCAACAACACATACAAATAACAAACTTGGGACATGGCATAGAACACATCAAACAAAATTAATTAACGGTTGCTTTCAACTAATTACTCATCATGAGCTAGACAAAGATTTACTAGGTTAAATCATAATTAAATTACTCGTTCCAAAGTCAACCAAAGTTGTTTAGCAGTCATATTCAGTAGCTTTCTTAATCTCATCATGGCTGATTTGATGAAAATCATTCAAAATATCAATTAATTTGAAAGATTAAACTAACAAACTATTAGCAACAACTTGCATGCTTACATGGGTACGTAGCTTTCATATTACAGAATTAAGATGTAAAGTCCAGCAAAATAAAATTGTATAAAGTACAAAAAAAAAAATAGTTATAATAACATCTTAATAACGAGTTCTATTGAAAACTAATTTGACTTAACACTAATTATATATTCTTTGACGCAGCCCTGATTAAAAAAGACTTCTCATGCGTGCCACACCTAATACTGTGACAAGATTAATAAACCAATTTAAACTAATAATTTTAAGTCGACTTAAATGAATTAAATCATTTATATTTATATTAGTTTTTCAATAGATATATATATGGAAAAAATCTATGATAAGAATTTGTGGACTCCATATATAAACCATACTTAATACAATAATACTATGTATATTAAAGCATGCTTCTTGCACCATCTTATACTTTGTTTTATTAGATAGGTTACTGACCCTCAAAATCCCATGCTATAGTGCTATGATGCTATCATCAACTAACTTCCAACGGCTGTCGGTTGGACAGCAAGCAAATTTACCCTAATGGTAATCATAAATATCTTTCATAATCTACTATGAAACATTATTAAATTTTGGATATTTAGCAAATTTACATGCTATTACACTCATAGAACACCATAACACAACTATGTACATATTTATAGGACAACACCTCAACACGCTCTAAACATCAACAACAATCAATACCTATATGACTATAACATGAACATAATTATCTATAACAATACTCGTAAGTTTGTCCCCACACTCTTGTAATCAAGTGACACTATATATGAATGAGAAAATTACAAAAGTGTCACTTGATTTTGCATAATACAAATTAAGTGATAAAGTAGGATTTGTTGAGAACTCCATAGCAGTGAAGAGAGGGGATGGGATTTGAACTACTTTATAAGCCTAGGTATTGATAGGATCTACTTGTGTTTGTGGACTAATTTGACTACTCCTTGTTGGATTACCCAGACTCATTTATTTTTAAAATGATATTTAACATGGTATCAAAGCACAAGGTGTGAGCCTTTTCTAAAGAGGATTATTAATAGCAAGTAGTTAAGGTTCGTTGACAGGATGTCCAGCCCCTAAGACGATCTGTTATAACCTGACCTTGCCGGTTAGCTTTGAATTATAAGGACACTCATAAGTGAGGGGGTGAGGGGAAGTGTTGACTGTTGAGTGTTAAGTTGTTGTCTCATATCAAAGAAAGATAACATGTTAAAAACCCATTTATTATTGACATTAAATTTAACAACTATATACATGGATGAAAAATTCACTCGCTCTGCAACGAATTGGAACCAAGACTATAGTTTTGTACACACGTACACAACAAGTCGTAAGTGGTAACATTAGCATAATAAGACCATGTTATTTCAAGATGAAAAAGGTTAAACTAAGGTGAATTTAAGTATTTAACCTAATATATTGACTCCGAAATCATAAAATTAAAAGGCAATCTAAAACTTTAGAGCTTCAAGTAGAAGACGTATACAACAAAATTGATCAAAAGATTTTGATTTCAAAACATGATCATCATAAAATTCAAAAACCATCCAATACAAATATACAATTAAAACCATAATCCCACTCAAAGCTTATAGCAAAATAACTTTATACTTTAAAAACAATCACAGTAAATACATAGTGCATTCTAAACAACAAAAACCACCAATATTTCCTTCATGAACACCACTACTTAAACATTTTTTATGTAGTTCAAGTTTTCAACTAATCACATAAAAAATAAAATAAAAATTTCAATAAACAGGGAAAATAAAAATTTAGAGTAATGAGAAAGTAAAAACATACCACGTTGACGAAAGCCAAAACGAGCAGCAAGACCATGGTAAAGTCTCTTAACAGGCAATATGATACTTTTCTCCAAACAATAAAACTCCATTTAATTTGATATAAGAAATTAATTACCTTAACTTTTCAAATTTCCCTTCTTTTTTTTTTTTTTTATATAGTATTATTTATAAAAGGAAGGAGATAATTCGAATATATCAAAGAAATAAAAGATTATAATATATCCCATAAAAAATGGAAGTTTCTGTTAACTTCTGAAGAACACAAAATTTTTATTCCAGAGGAGAGCAGTCTTCTTTAAAGGGGTGAAATTGGAATTGAAAGAATATAGAAAAATATACGACTGTTGGACTGCTGCTTTATAGGCTACAGTTTAGAAGCGTACAATTAATATTAATTTATAGACGTCAACCCATTTATTTGTGGCCACGTGTTCAATTTTTTAGTCAGAAATTTTACGACTGTCGGTAGCGATCTCCGTCCACGTGTGGTTTTCATATTCGAGGGTGATTGAATGCTCATTTGGCTTTTTTTTTTGCATTTAAGGTATAAAGTAATGCCGTGTTTTTTTATTCGATGTAAGGCCGATTTACATTTACGAAAAATAACTAACATGGAATAAACTGATTAAAAATGAACTAAATTAATTAGAGTTAAACTTAATTGGAAATAAATTGAATAAAGGAAATTAAGAACTGAACTGAACTAAACTTATTGAACTTAAACTGAACTAATTGGAGTTAAAGTGAAATTAACATGAAGTTAAAAAGTTTTACTTAAGGTTTGTTGTAAAATTTTTATGAGCTAAATTTAACATTTTAACCTCAATCAAAGGAGCCCTAGTTAAATTATTTTGTTTGTAATAGAAAAGATATTACATTGCTGCTCAGTGTCTCAGTGACCACTAACTAACTAAAATACAAAATACAAGTAAAATAAAGATGAAAAGGATGCAACCACCAACCTTGTGAAGACTTCTTCGGCCTAATATCTAGATTCATAATCTTTCTTCTCACAAAAATCCAAATTGTGGTTTTATTTGGCGAGCAAACGAATCTAATTTGTTATCTTTTGTTTTGAGTGCTAATAATTTGTCTCTCTATATATTTTATTGTGGCCCATAATTTGTATCTTTTATGTTCATTTTAAATTTTGAAACCATTGCAATAATGTACAGCACAATTTAAATTTTGTGGCAAATGTTAATTTGTTTCATGCTCTTAAGACTATTTATCATGGCTCATCAATCATTGTTATAGAAAAGCAAACCGTGCCATTGATTGGCCGGTTCATGACTACATGCTAAAGCCAAGTATAACACTTGTATGGTGCAAATTATTAGATGGATCCAGGTGCATATAGAGTTATATGCACCCTCTTGTAACTAAATGAATAATTAGGGTTTCAAAACAAACATTATACTTTTAAGAGTTGATCATTTAGTATGAATAAACATCATAACCAAATGAACATTATAACTTTAAGAAATGAATATTTAGGTTCAAAATCACATTGTACTTTCAAATTTAAAAGAGTATCATACTTTTGAAAGATGAGTATATAAGTTCAACAAATAAACACACCTTAGTAGTGTTGATGGATCTAAAGTTTAAAACTTAATGTTAAGTTTTTATAAAATTAATTAATATATAGAGTTTTAAAATCAATATTTAAAAACTTAACAAATTGATATGATAAGCAATAATATGAAACTGCATATTTAGGGTACTAAAATGAACATCGTTGTTAAAAAATGAACATTTATAGTCAAATATAAAAACTTAAGCTTATGTTACGGATTTGACAGAAAATATAGAAGATAATGAACATTATGCTTTTGAAAAATGATTGATTAGAATACAAAGTAAATGAATATGACAAAAGACCAACTAAAATGAATATCAATTGTTAAATTGTGTTGTTAAACAACTTGTAATATCTATTATATGTGGCATCTTTTTCAATCAAATTCAAAATAAGTAAGTAAAATATTAATTTAAAACTTGATAAACAATATTAGTAAGTTATTTAATAGTATTTAGTTTTTTAAAATGAACATTCTCTTTATTAAGATGAACATTATGTACACATAATTGAAAGTTTGGTCTTTGAATGAGGGTGTACAACTAGCAACATGGATTCGGGCCATATAATACCAAATCTTTGTATGGGCACCCAAATAACTATATTTGGGTCCTTGGTAATTAGAATGGACCAAGCCCAAGAACGTGAGCAGGACTTGGCAACAAACATGCCAAGCCTCATCACATGCTGATCAAGCCCATTGAAGCATTGAGCCGGCCCAAAAGCTTAAACGGCCCACTAATTGTCCCATTAAGGACCTTTCGGCCTTCGGCCAGGGCCATCAGCAACAGGTCTGGCCCACTACCATCTGTCTATAAATACCCTGCATTTATGACAATTTCATGCATTCTATTTCAGCCCTAAGCATTTATTACTCTCAACTTAGTACACTTCGACTACTTGTTTATATACGTTGCTGACTTAGGCATCAGAGGGGCATTTCTCAGACACACCCTCGAGCCAGATATCTACATTCACTTCTGCAGGGCTTTCGGACTTCCTTTCAAACCTTGTACCCAAGTGCAGTCAATCTTCCTCAGTTCAATCAGGATTCTATCTATAGGATCGTATTGTTTATACCCGAAACAACGCTCTTCCACACCATCAATGTTTATAACAAGTGATCAATAGACAATATCACTATATATGTTTTGGCATTAGAACAAAACACAAATATTAAATTATATTGGTACTATAAATTGATAAGTAGTAATCAAACATTAATAGAATGGCAAGTAAAATCACAGAATAAGAAATTTTAGTGAAGTGGACAAATGATTATCAAATGATTATAACTTTAAATAATTAGTTAAGCTCAAATGGGAGGAGTCATTATTTCACTTTCATCGTTTTCTTTTATAATTATTGAACTGTCCAAGGAAACGGTGTGGTGTCGTATAAGAGGGTATGTATTTATGATAAGCTAGAGCTTGTCAATATTAGTGGGTGCAAATGTACAATAAAATGAATCGTGTATGATTTGTGTGTTGATCGAGTGATATTAATTTGTTGACCTTTCGAGTGAACTGTTGGTTCAGATGTCCTTATTGCAATAGTGCATAATTGTGTTACAAGCAATAAAACTTTAAAAAAGCCAATTTAATGACAAAAGCATGTACGTACTTTCAAAGATAGGTGAGGCTAGCTCAAAATTATTGAACAAAATCCGTATTGAAATTGTCAAGCTACCATACGGAGGCCAAAGATGTATACTCGAACAATTTATAATTTAACATTATAGTGGTTTATTGACTTTTGTGATACCAATTATCATTTCTTCTACTCCGTACTATTTATAACTTGACGTTATAGTAGTTTAACGAGCTTTGCATTTTAGACGTACCGCGTTAGGCGGCCGCAACTCATTCCCTTGGAACACCCTACCTTTCCGCTCCTAGAAATTAAAATGCTCGGAGTAATAATACAAATATTAGAGAACAAGACTAATTTTTGTGTATATTTTTGTAGACCTTATTCATCACATCATAATGTTAATTAACTAATATGACTTATAATAAAATAATAATCATGCACGACATAACAACAGTAAATCTCCCTAAATTTATTTATCTTATCATATTTTTCTTGTGCTTATACTGGAAAATATTATTTGTAGTCTTAAGGGCTATAAATAAGATGCTTAGAATAGAAATTAGTTTTCCATTCAAGCATTAAATACACAAGTGTTGGTGTCATTTTTCTTGAATTTCATAAATTATTAACATTTATAGAATTATATTTAATCCTAGGGCTATGTATAGCATTAATCCTAAAATTAATATTCATCGTCAAATCAATTTTTAAATGACTAACTAGTAAGTTAACCCGGACAATGCCCCGGGTAGATCTCAAAATACCAAACACTCCCTTTTGTAGCTTTTTACTTGCTACATTAGGGTTTTCTACACCAATCATAGTGTAACTATGACTCATTTTGGTGTTTTATACGTAAAAAAATATATATATATATATAGTTATATGCGATCTTCTTTGATTCTTTTCAATGTAAACTTTCCAAATATATATTTTTTATAATTTATTGTAATATATAACTCGAGATAATAATTTTAAAAGTTGTTTATTAGGAAATGCTAAAAGGTAAATTTTTTAGCAAGTAAAAAAAATTAAGGTAATATGTTATTATTCATAGATTTTTATATATTTTTTTATCTTTTTGTAATTAAGTGGCTCATGTAAAATTGATAAAGAGTATATTTCCATGATAAACTTGTCATAAAAAAAAACATTCACTTTTTTGGATGAAAAAATAACTATCGGCACTAGCGATAAGGGAATGTATTAGCAATAGTATCTTATCACCTCTTAGAGATGTACATATTTGTGCATGTACTTTTAGTTACATGTACTCATGTAATTGTACCACTTTATTATTTTTTATTATGAGCAATTGATCAACAAAAACAAAATGAATTGATGGTTGTGTATTTACATTTCATTTGAAAGGTAATGAGTTCAATTCTTAATAACTATATATTGTTTTTATTCGTAATTTTTAATAAGTCTCGACCATCATGTCATCAATGCTCCAAAAATAAATACGGGCAAAGAAACGGCCGTGTGGTGTATAAAAGAAGGAGATACGAGTTTGTCAAATGGTCCGTACAATGGGTGTGTGTATCGTGTATATTGTATAACATCGTCCTATATTATTCCTAATGGATAGGCTTAAGAGGTTAGTTTAGGTGTCCCAATTAGCAAAACTCCAGAGTCGGAAATTAAAGGCCGTTTTAGTGACACTTACATGTATACCTAACCTTCAAACTTGCTGACTGTTAAGGCTAAATTACAATTCAACAAACTAAAACCCTACTTGAATTGTCATGCGCTGCCAAACATAGCTGTCACCGAAAGTTGTTGTACGGAGGGCGGAATGCATTCATCCAAACTTGGCAAATTTACAATACTAGCACAAGCAAGTGACCCTACTTATTTGTATGAGTAACTCCATTTATCCATAAAAGTAACTCCTTCATCTTAATAAGATATCTAGCCATCTTCACATCAAAGTAACCCATCGTCTCCATAAATAACATTATAAAGTGTATATATTAGTGGCCGCATGGCCACATCATTAGTTAATAGTTCATGTAACCGATCACATTTAAGAATTTTCCTATCCGACCAAGTTACATAGGTGTCGTAGCAATAGAAATCTAAATTGATCTTTTTCACTCTTAGCCATGAATGAAAAAAATTAAATTTCTCCATCTGCATAGTTATTCGATATTCCTCTCAATTTTTTTTATTAAAAACATATAAATAAATAGTATAATAAAAAATCAGCCTTATAAAAATCATCAAGTAAGACCTCCGTTCTTAACCAATATACACCGTATATAATATATTTATTTTTTTTAATAAAAAAAACCTAACACGGTAGCTAATGTTATTGGCTAGTAGGATTGAAATCTATTCTATGTCCACATCCTCTTGTTCTTATTCATCTTGAATATGGTACTTAATTTTCCTCCTCCATCCGATCCTCGTCCGCTTCTAGCATTTGTTTTTTCTTCATTCCATGTTTCAATGCAGTTGTAGTAGGTTTATAATAAGTCCTCAAATGCATTGAAGGATCAATTTCATAACTCCTGTGCACCTGCCTTAAATTACCCGGTGGTCGAAGATGACAAATCCATAATCCTCCCCCACCGTCCATATCAATCAAAATATTCCTAGAGGACGACGGCATTAGTGGTAACACGTCCAAATGTAACACATTGTTCTCAAGTTGTTGGTAGGGAAATTTAAATAAATGTATCCATGATTTAAAATTCTGATAGATATTCCTTCATCTTCCAAACATGTAAACACGAAGATTGAAAATTGTTGATAACAATCCCAAGTTGTTGGTGGTCATCATCCATAGCCGCCAAACCCATGATTTGACGCTGAAATCCCCCATCGGGAGATTCCATAAGCCTAAACCTTCACATCAAAGTAAACTATATTTTGTGATCTATGAATCCAATGAACCACCTTCCCAATTCCCTCCACAATATCCTTTGGTCTATGCTTTAACAAAGTAAGTTTGTTCCATCTATTGTGCCTAAAAGTCGCGAACCAAGCACGCATATAGCTCGGCTCAATGTGGAATCTGGAGATACAAGCAAGTACAATCACAATAACGTACTCATCACATGAAGCATCATGACACAATCCAACTTAAAATAGTTTACGTTCCAAGTTATAGCATTTAACTTTAAAAACATCATCATCCCCATTGAACGACTTGTATTCGCCTGTCATAGGGTTACACATAACATATGTACGATGATCATCAAGTAATAAGGCCACTAAACCATTGCACGTGCCGAGGATCATCGGCTTCTCTCCAGTACTACTGAATTTGACATCGTTAAGCCTTGATAATATTGATGTTTCGTTAACGTACTACACGTATGAAATGATCATCATTTTCAGAATAACCTATGGTGTGTATGCATAACTTAGCGGAGTTGGAGTTTATGAAGATCAAGTGTTTGTTACCGCCTAATCGACGATTAAAGGTTGAATGAGTAAATTCAGGATGTGAAATTATAAAATACCAGTATTTGCAAGTAAGCTTTAAACGATTAATGGATTTGACAGGTAAATATTGGAATATCTCTAGTAGAAGGTCTTTTGGTAAGCATTGTCGCATTTTTATTTTCGTGGATTGTTTATTTGTTTGCTCTTGCTCTTCCTTTATATTGATATAATTCAAATTCATAATTTAGTTACTTTTTTTTTTTTTTTTTGAGAAACATAATTTAGTTTAATTGAAATTAGAAAGATATAGGCCGGGGTATATCACTATATCAATGTATGATGATTTAGAAATGGTAAAGGTATAAAAATGTATCGATCAATGAGATATAAAAAAAATTTTCTCTTTTTGATAAAAGAGATATGGAGTGTATATATATATATATATATATATTTTTTTTTTTTCTATAAGTTGTATTTGTATTTGGTATATTCAATGCATAAAAATATTACGTAATATCGACTATAGGTTAACAAACCGTATCATTAGTTGCTAATAAACTTGCTATTTTTAAGGAAACTAACTACATGTAAAATATTTACATAGATATATAGTGAATATCCTTCTATTACTATTGATCATCATCGATCAAAGTTTCATCTGTTATCAACTTATAATCAATTGAACGATAGAAATCATAGAAGAATTAGGTTTGACTGCTTGACTAAAAAATTTGTTAAAAAAAACTTATATCAGTAAACTAGATTAGCCATTGTGAATTTGTGACTCCTTGACACCCAATGATATCTTGATCTGTAGTTAAGATCAGAGGTCTGTCTTCCGTTTCAGTCAATTGTAATAGCATGCGGGCGCTACTTCGGTGGCCGTTTGAAAGATTGCCACCAAAGTTTTCAAAAGTCAAACAAATTTTAGCTAGCCATATGTTTTAGATAATGTAACTACCTACTATATGAGTTAGTTATGTGTGGGGTCAAGTTAATCTAATTAATATATTGATTATGTCTAATTTTGTAAAATAATAATAATAGTATATATTATTATTATTATTATTATAATTTTGTTAACGTTGAATTTTCAAGCCCTATTCAAAGACGCAAAGATGAATATGAAGATGGTGAAGCGTAATTCGCACATTCGCACACAGTAAAAAATATATACGAATTGAGATCTATGAATGTCCACATAGGACACTTGAAAACCTTTGTGATGGTTGTTAATCTTTGTTTAACTAAATTTGCTAATTTTGGTAGTTTTTTTTATATGTTTTAAGGACTTCGACCTGTAATCTGTTTTCCAGCAAGCAATTACAGTAAAAAGCAATTTGGGGAAGACGACCTATTTGGAAAGATGACCTATGGGGAAGACGACTTCGTTGACACGTGAACAAATAGGTAAAAAATACTTATGGTAATTACCATATAATATTATGGCTATATCCATTAACTTCGAAATGACGTAATAATTTGCAGCGTGTCAGCTCTGGTAATTCGACAAACAAACTTTGGTAATTACTTTTAAGCCTTCATTATTCGTATTTTTTGCAATCATATGAAAATAACTTTCACGAATGATTGTAGAATATATGTTGTTAAAGAATTAAAGTAGTTTTTACATAATAATAAACTTTTTACTTATTCCAAGCATAAGAATATATTGTGTTTGTAGCTGATTTCTAATATTATACATATATAATAATTTAAAGATTTCAGAATTTTTAAATCAAGGTTTTGCGGATATATATATTTTTTAATTCGTATCAGTGGAAGCCATTGATGTAGTTTAAAGCATTCAAACAATTTTCAATATTACAAGAATTTTCCTAATTTAATAGATATTGGAGAAAAAAAGATTTTTCCTTATTTACTAAATATTGCAGAAAAATATTTTTAAATGATCCCCCCACAACTACCTTATCTAAAGATTTATGTTATCTAAAATATGTGGCTGTAATTTGTTTGACTTTTTGAAGACTTTGGTGGCCGTCTTTTAAAAGGTCACCCAAGAATTTTTAATGCATTTAATGCCATTGTGACTCATTTGCATCCAAAATTTAATGACAAATAAAGCTCAAAACTTAGCTAATTATGATCTTGACGTTTTGATAGATCACAGTTACGTACAATTTCTGTAAGGTTGAGTTCTATCCTCTCCACATTCTCTTTTTCTTCATCTTGTTCTTATTCTTGATTTTTTTTACCTGTTGCTTCTCCTTCTTCCCCTTCTTCTATTCTTTGCTTTTTCTTTCCACATAATAGTGAAGTTGCACGCACCAGGTTTATAGTAACAAGTAGTCAAGTACACAAATGTGTTTTGGCCAAGGACTGACGATCAATCATCTTACTACTCATTTGAATCCGCCTCTGGTTGTCGAAGATCACAAACCCATAATCCATTTTCAGCCATATATCAATCAAAATTTCCCTAGAGGGTGGCATGAGCGCTAACACGTCCACACGCAAAACCTCATTCTCCACTTGTTGGTCCGGAATGTATCCATGATTCCGATTTCCGAATTCTCGTATTCCTTCATCACCCAAACATCTAATCACGTCAGCTTAATATTCTTATGAACAACCCCAAGTTGTTTGTCTCCATCCATAGCAGCAAAACCTAAGATTTTATGATTAACTACTTATGTGTCCGTGACCGTGACACATATATGCAACGACATGTTAATCTTGCTACTATTGTTAGTTGTTACTATTGTTGAAGTGCTAATATAATATTAGTATTTGCTCGTGAAAATCAATTAAATAAAATGAATAATGGTATAACTATGTGTGATTTATTGACTGAGGATCCTGGTTGAGTGTAATTTGATTGAATTTTAGGGTTAAATAACCATTGTCCAGCTAAAATGAGTAAATGACCTCAATATCTTTCTTCCTTATAACTATTTCTAAGCATGTGTTGAAATTTACAAATATTTTCATCATAAAGATTTGCACTAAATACACGTACTATATTATATGGCGAACATTCAATTTCTGTACTTCCTACTCTATTTTATCAAATTATTTTTTAAAATATTAGATGATATGAGAAGAGATTATTATTATTATTATTATTATTTGAATAAATAACTTACAAAAAAAATTACTCCCTCTATTTCCTATTTTTCTTTACATATGTTGTTTTGTGATGTTCGATATTTTTCTTTACCAAACAACTTTATTAGATTTATAATATTTTTTTGCCAAAATTTATGGGAAAAATCCCAACTTTTACCCACCTGCTCAAAATAATCCCAATTTAAGTAAATCCCATTATAATCCAATGTTGTACAAAATATTCTCTATATGCACCCGATAACCTATAACCTTATAAACGGTCATCCTCACTCTTTCACTCACCATCCTCATGCCCATCACCATCATCTTCATCGATTATCATCAACATCACCCTCACCTCTTCCCTCTACTCTTCACCACCACCATCATCATCAACATCACTCTTATCTCTTCACTCTG
The DNA here is from genome assembly GCA_016808085.1 of Suaeda aralocaspica. Lineage (NCBI taxonomy): Eukaryota > Viridiplantae > Streptophyta > Magnoliopsida > Caryophyllales > Amaranthaceae > Suaeda > Suaeda aralocaspica. Next base: position 4,789,715 of record PYUH01000078.1, read on the forward strand.
CTCTTCACCATCACCATCTCTTCACTCTGCTCTTCACCATCACCATTATCATCACATCGATCACCATCAACATCATCCTCACCTCTTCCCACTACTCTTCACCACCATCACCACAACTGACTCATGCATCATCATCTCCAATTCACCATTAATGAAAGCATTAGAGGCTTAAAGCACCACCACAAGTAGTGGTACTGTAGTAGTATCACCATCACCATCACCATCTCTTCACTCTGCTCTTCACCATCACCATTATTATCACATCGATCACCATCACCATCACCATCTCTTCACTCTGCTCTTCACCATCACCATTATCATCACATCGATCACCATCAACATCACCCTCACCTCTTCCCACTACTCTTCACCACCATCACCACAACTGACTCATGCATCATCATCTCCAATTCACCATCAATGAAAGCATTAGAGGCTTAAAGCACCACCACAAGTAGTGGTACTGTAGTAGTATCACTTCCTCCACCTTCTCGCGCGGCTTCCTTCCCTCCTTCTTCTGCCGCACCTCTCTAATGAGAAAACACAACTAATCCTCATACAAAAACTTTAGAAAAATGAAGTTCGAACTACAAGTACAATAACCCCTTAATTACTCAATTAATTTGAGGAAAATTGGGTGAAGATGTTGCAACCCTAAAACTTTGGGGACGAATTTTTTGGGGTTTGAATGAGGAATTGAATTGAAAATCGATCTAAGAGCAAAATTAAAGGATTTGCGATGTTGAAGAAATTGAATTTGAGGGTTAATTTTTGTTGAAAGTTCGTCAAACCTCTATATGTAGTGGTGGGTGGTGGTTTTCCAGAAGGAGAGAGATGATTATATGGATGGTCATTGTAGAGTTCTGGTGAATTTGTGGTTAAAAAATAATGGAGTTGTGGTTATGGCTATGGTTGTGGTTAAGGTTTGTGGTGGCAGTGGATGGGTGGGTGGTTAATGGTGTGGTGGGTAGGTGGATGGTGTATTAGTGGTTCTTATTATTTATCAATAATAAAATTTAAATTCAAGTTAATTAAACTCAAATAACTTTTAAAAAAATTTAGCCAATTAGAATAAAACACGTTTTCTTTACCTCTTTTTCCAGGTTACCAAAATCCATCAACAAGTTATGGTCCATATAGAGAATATTTTGTGAAACATTAGATTATAATGGGATTTACTTGAGTTGGGATTATTTTGAGCAAATGGGTGAAAGGTGGGATTTTTTCCATAAATTTTGGCTATTTTTTTTTATTAAGATGGACCTCAATTGTTACCCAAATTTGACCCCACTACTATTATTATATCATATAATATAACAATTTGAACCGAATAGTGTATTTGAACAAAACAATTTGGTTACAAATCTACAATCAATATACATTATATGTAAAAAAAAAAAACTTTTGTGACTCCTTTTTGCGTTGACTTGGTGATTGATAAATGACAATAAACTGAGGATACAAATCAAAACTTTGAACGAAGAAAAAAGGTTCAGATTTTTATTAATCCATTCAATCTTTGTGGCTCATTAGACATAATAACAAACAAAGTTTCTACAAATTAAATTATATTTGTTCAAAACGAAAACTTGCTTCTCTTCCAAATCTATTTTAATTTGTATCATCGTTTGTCTTCGTTTTCTCCACTGCCTTCATGTTTAATGTACCACGGTCTTTCCAACATCATTTAGTTTGGCTACAACCACATAAAACCATGAACAAGTACAAATTAGAACATATATAATATATATTGAATTATATAAATTATATAATGTTAATAATTTTCAGATTTGGGATAAACTTACCTTTGAGTTCCTCAGCATCACATGTATCATCACAACTCATTTCACAATGGGTTTCACCACCTTGGCAAGTGGAGCGACACGATTCGAAACACTTGTTGTACACATCTGTACCGCCCTTACGTGGATCACCGGCCTCAGCCACCAAGGTCATGGCGGCTGCCACAACCATGCACATCAAGAACATTGCAACAAACTTGTTTCCGGCCATTTTAACTTTACCTTTCTTTTCCTGATGCACGTAAAAATTGTGTGTTTTGTTCCTTTGAAAATATATTCCTTGGTGATATAACCTGCATGAGAACCTAGGTTATATATAAGGCTCATTAATAATGGTGGAATATTGATGGTGTATATTTGGACAAACAAAGTACCTAAAATTGTGGGCATGTTTATGGTGAAGCGCATGCTATAAAATTGGCTAAAAGGAAGGAATTCTTATGATTTTAATTACCTACAAAAAATTTTCACTATTTTTATCTCATTTGTATATATATAGAGAAAGAAAATCATGTGAAAACTGTTTTCACCGTAAAAACCACAAAAAAGTACAATAGAGGTATAAAGGGTACATGTACTTCATTGATGACCTTTTCATAAATAATAAAAAAATTGTTGTAAATGTACCTATACCGCTTTGATTTTAATATGTACCGCTTTAAATATTATATGTACCTTTTTTTGGTGGTTTTCACGGTTTTCAGCAAACTTAAGGTTTTTAGTGGATCCTTGCTATATATATATATATATATATATATGATGGCTATTGACTAACGCTGGGAATCGGATTGCACAAGTTAAATTTAAAAGAATAAATAAATTTGGGAATTATATTACGGAGTAGTATATTTGTTTTTTTTTTTATAATTGGAGTATTATTTCTTTTCTTTTCGAAATGGCGCTTTTATGTTATTTACTCTGTATTATTATTATTTAAAAAAAAAAAAAAAACTATACTAGCTTAGGCATGCAATACTTCTTATAGAATACTACAGAGATCTATAGCTTATTATAATAATGGACTAATTGATTTAACTCAATTGCTAAAATTGGTGAATGTCAAATAAAAATATTGTACAGCAATATAAGTAACTAACAAAGAAACACATGAAAGCCTTGAACAACTTGTTTGTAAAGGAGCATTTCACTAAGATCCTTAATTTGATGGCTTCTTGTTACAGCTTGTAAAACATTAACCCCATGAGAAATAATGCCCAAATATGTTTAGGTGTAGCTGAAATCATGGATGCACTTGAGGCTGATTGTGTTAACACTGGTCTAACCCTGGGTGTCCTAGAGGGTGCATCGACTTCAACTGATGATGGTTCCACCACCGGTGGTAGTTCAATCGTGGATGTTGGTTCGGATGCTGGTGCAAATGATGTTGTTGCTTTGGATGCTAGTAACATTAAAGTAAATAAACAAAAACATTTAGTCAATGAAGTATGTTAGCCCTTTAAATCATGATTTATAACTTAGAAGTATACCTAGGAGCTAACATTGCAAGTTTGCAACAACCAACGAACTTAAGTACCTTGCGGACTAAAAGCCGGACTAGGTGGCTGTACTGCAGGAGGTGCCCCAAACTGCACAGGACCTGTGAGTTCCAATAGAAGTCATAAATTAGCACAAGTACATCAGGAAAACGACTATGTTACGCGTCAGTGCGTCACGCTATTCAATTTGAGGGATGTAACAATGTATAAGATGTATTCCGTACAAAATTTGTATGATAAAGAAGAAATAAAATGAGTAAAAGTACCTGGAGAAGGTAGAGGACTACTAATAGCTGCAAGATAACATAAAAAAGACCATATCAATAACATGTTGCACTACACTAACACATCTATTTCAAATGTAGAAAGCAAATATGAAGATTAAATTATATAACTATGTGTTATGTTTATATGACGATTGAAGTAAAGTGAGTAATTAACCTTCACACTGCACAGGGACACCAGAAGCTTTACAAACCCGCGGAAGTCCAAGTGCAAGAGTTCTGTTAACTAGTTGAGGCAGCGGAACACTAGCAGTGACCAAGAGACAAGCACAATCCATACTGGTACTCATCACTGATTTCAATGCATCACAGCAGTTCGATGCAGGCGTTGACCCATCGGATGTGCTGCCGGTGATATAGTTCATGCATGGGGTGAAGGTGGATAACATTGAGGCTGTGCATGGTGTACTCACTTGACCCTCAACCAAGCTAATAGCTAGTAATAAGTAGGTTAGTAATGCTACTTTTAATGAAGAAAATAATTGTGGGGTTTGCTTATAACTCCCCATTTAGTAGTAGTTTAATTTTGTTTTTAGGAGTTGTTTGTTTATGTTAAACTTTTGTGGCAAAAAAATACATTGTATGATTTATATAGTGGGTGGCTTTTGAGTGTTGTTCAGGGGAAAACAGGGGATTTCTCTATAGTAAGGTTTTTGGACACCAACTGCCTATGACTTATGTGGAATTATGGAAGGATATGATTGGAACATTCTAATTAATTCTTCTTCGTTTTGTTTTGTTAGCAAAGGAGGTTTGGAAATTTGCTTGTCAAAAGTTTTCAACAAGTGATTTGGGGTTTGGAATCTTAGATTTCTGATTAATTAGGTGAATTGTTGGAGATTATTTTTTTTTTAGTTTAGTAAACTTTTTTTCAATTTTGTCACTACAGTGCAGAAATTGTCATGACTTATGGCTTGTAGTTAATTAGATGTTTTACTTGTTGCAAAGCCTTTTTGGCGATGCCAAACGTTACGGAGCTATGTAGTTGCCGGTGTAATAGTGTAATATGCCGTAAGATTATTTATGTAATTATACTTGTAGGTTGTAATTAACAATATAATATAAATATAATCCTAGGACTCTCGTATTCAGTAAGTTGCCAATTATATACGAAAGAAGTTAGAAATATACTTAGCTTGTTGAGGCAAGAGTTTAGAAATTCCATACACTGGATATTGGTTGACAGTTGACACTAAATTACCTAGACTATATTCCTTTTGCTGAATCTATTTTGTTCACACCAAACATTATCAAACTATACATAATTGTAGTATTGTATATGCTAATCAAGCTAGTAATTATAATATAATCAGCAGTTCAGCTAACCTTTTGAACTCAATGTTGGTTTGGCCACCCACATTTAACTGCATTATATTGTCTTCACTCAAGCTGTTATAGTGTTCACCTATAAATCTGATCCTTCTCTTTCCCAAAACATTACAATACACTAACTGATCTTCCTCAGGCACAAAACAACTTAACCAATTCATTCCATTTTTTCGCCCTTGCGTGCAATGGCTTCAGGAAGATCAGCAATATGGCTAGTACTTGTCCTAGCAATGGCATCAACATATAATGGAGCAAAAGCTCAATCAAGCAACAGTTGCACAAGTGTGCTACTAAGCATGTCCTCTTGCCTTAACTTTATCTCTGGTAGCTCCTCATCCCCAGCATCTACTTGCTGCTCGGCTCTTTCTAACGTCGTTCAATCACAGCCTCAGTGTCTTTGTTCGGTCCTCAGTAGTGACGCTGCCTCTTCCTTGGGTGTTGCAATCAATCAAACACGTGCCCTCGAGCTTCCCAATGTTTGCAATGTACAAACTCCTCCTATTAGCCAATGTGGTGGTGGTGGTAAGCAATTTGTCTAGTAACCCTTGAGCTCTTGCTAATTCATATCAGTTCTAAGTTGAACTTTTTTTTACTTTTAATTTTGGTTATGTTACAGTTCTGTGAGTCCACTGTATTACTCGTACCACTTAGGAACTTCGACTTACCTTAAATATGAACACTCAAAACTTATAAAAAAAGCATTGAATATCTGATCAAATCTTTATTGACTCGCGCTCTTTATATTCTATACCAGGATCATCAGGAAGGCCTTCAACTTCAGGTGCAGCCGCTCCAGCTGGGATGCCAGAAAATCCTCAAGGCAGTCCTGCCAGTTCAGCCACTGATATTCCCTCAGGTACATCCATGAGTATATATACTTTTCAGTTTTATAACATTTTCTAGAATCCAAATAACAAGAAATTAATGCAAGTATGTTTTTGACAGATGCAGGAACTGGATCCAAGATAATACCATCAACTGACGATGAGTCAAATGGAAGCACAATCAAATCTTCACTTCATCTGCTAGCTTTTGTTTTCGCAGTTGTGTCTTATACTTCAGCTCTGGCTATATTTTGAGCCATTTTGTAGCACCCTTTAGCTTTTTGTCACAGAAATTTATATGTTTGACATCATTCTACTTATTCATATGTCATGATTGTAGAATGTTAAAGGCTATTTTGATCTGCCTTATCATTGTTTGTGTAGTTTGTAATATTGAATTGATCTTGGTTGAGAATATATATAATTTTATGCCTTTGTCAATCCCTTTTTTATCACAATATATCTATGGACTTTTTTTCAGTAGATTGGTTATGATACATTTACAGAATGTAACATCAATTAGATTGGTCCAGATAGTGAAGAATGCTACTTAAGTCTTAATTTACATGTTTGAGGCAATGCAAAATGTAGTGTCAGGCACAACCGAGCCATTCAATAACTATGTCGGACAAGCAAGTATGCAGATTTGAAATTGAACCAAAGATGAGTAAAATGTGAAATTCTTGAGCCGGAAACAGAATGACTTCAGCTAGGCAGCAAGCTAAGTAGGCAGCAGTGTACATGTACATCAAACACATTATTCAAGGTTGAACTTCACCAACAAAAGCAATTACAGTCCCTGAGTCCCATATATATATATAGCTATGTCAATGTTTTAGTAGTACCACACAAGGCATGTTTGACAAAGGAGCAATTTGACCTAACCGCGGCCCATATGCTTATTGCTTAAACATTATTAACTCACCAAGTCACCAGCATCATATAAGTAAATACAGTAGTAATATAAAATGTCTGCAATCACTATCGTTTGATGATCAGATGTGTTTATGATTAGCAATTAGCAGGAAACAAATTGGCATGCGCCTTAATTCACTGATTATTAGCAACAAGTTGCTAGATTTCCTTGGCCATATGAATTGTATAAGCTGGTTCATCAGGTTATCTGACAGTCTGTTGCTCATTTGTTATTTTGATGGTTTTTGACATTTTGTGCGCATAAAACTCACCAAAACTGATTAGTACGTGTTTCTTTTGGTGCCTTAAAGAGCAAAATATTCTTGCATAAGAATGAAAATAATCAATCTGTCCTTGAGATTAACTCGTACTAATCAAATGACCAATTCTAGCTCACCTTTGTCAAATTTACATGTGATGATTGCTGGAAAAAATTTCTGTAAGAAGCTGGATTTCGCGATGCTTACATATCAACTGTCATAGGGTGCTCAAATTTCAAGACGATCACAAGATGATAAGCTTTGCATTAGATTTGAAAATATTAATCTTATAAAATAACAATCAAGGAAGTATTATCTCATACCAGATCATTACAGAGTTGGTAGTTTAGGTCTATGAAGCACGGGCACCTTTGAGAACTTGGCGAATCTGTACTGGGGTCGTTTCGGGGACGGGGACGGTGCGGGGACGCCTGAAAAACATCCCGGGGTCGGCATCAATTGGACGGGGACGGGTGTGCTACTTTGGGGACGTTTCGGGGTCGGCATCAATTGGGCGGGGACGGCTGTGCTACATTGGGGACGTTTCGGGGTCGGCTTAGATACAAAATAGAAGTCCCCAACCTTTTTAAGACAAAAGTCCAAATGCAAATAAGAGCCCAAGGCCCAACATTATAAAAAATACCACTCAAAACCAAAGTCTAGGATTTATTGTTTGACAAACTAATTCACCAACCTTCTTACTCAGTTACTCCTCTAGTACTCTTTAATTCTCCATCTCTTTCATTCCTTTTACTTCACTAAATTTTTTACTCCTCTAGTCTCTTTCAATTATCTGTAATTGTTCACTCAACATTTATCTCTTTTAGTCTGACTTCTTCCCTCAACATTCATTATTTGCTTTTCTTTTCACTCGACATTCATCAAAGCATCAAATAAAAAGTGTCAGGCGACAACGACTTGGACTGAATTCCGGGTGAAGTTTGCACGAACGATGGTGAGTTTGAGGGAGACCACGACGACCACAAATCGATTAATGATAATGTTGTACTTTAAGATAATGCTGTACTTTAACGTTTTATGAATTAACTATTATGTTATTGTTGCATTAAAATATTAAATACTATTGTATTTTAAATTATTTAATTTTGTGATTATTTAATTGCCGATTCCTTGCCGTCCTCGTTTTTAGAAATTTTGATTTTGCCGTTTTTCGTCCCCGTCCCCGCCCTCGTTTTTGACCCCGTTTTTGAACCCGTGCAACCTAGGTTTAGGTGAGGTACAAAAATCTAATCTTAAACAGCACGTCCTAGCTAGTAGCTTCCATGCTTAAACGTATTATGGTGTATCGTTGTTTATCACCATGAAATATAATATGACAATAGCAGATTAGCAGAACTGTCTTTTTCCTGTTGGCGGCGTCATTAAGGCTAATAGACCTCTAATTATAATAAACACCGTAGCTTAAATTAGAATCCAATTGTATGTAAAGGAAGTTTTCACCTGATTATACGGATTAATAATTGTAGTTACACCTGGATAATGAAAAAAATAGCATCCAGTTAGTTTACTAACATGCCAACATTAGGAAAATTAGGTGACCCAAATTTTTATTTTTATTTTGACTTCTTTCTATAGGCAATCTCCCTATAAATCTCAATATAAAATTATCTTTCTTAGAATCAAGTACACAATAACAACAACATAATAATCAATTTAATTTTCTCCCTAGTTTATGTCATTACAACACACAAAGCAAAAATCATGGCTTCAAAAAACGCGGTGATGCTAGTTATGATGACCATGTTATCAGGAGGAGCCCTGGCACAATCAGGGTGCAATGACGCCATATTGGGGTTATCACCATGCCTTGACTACATGTCAGGAAGCTCTTCCACCCCTTCCGCGTCTTGCTGCTCACAACTATCCAGCGTTGTTAAATCGCAACCTCATTGTCTTTGTCAATTGCTCAATGGTGGTGGCTCTAACTTCGGGGCCACTATTAACCAAACCCAGGCTCTAGCCCTCCCAAGTGCATGCAAGGTTCAAACTCCTCCTATTAGCAGATGTAACGGTAAGTCAAACACCCTACTACATTTGCCATTCAGGCATAGGATGCATGTCAGCTGACGATCCAAAATTCTTTTCCAAAAATGCAAATGCACCTTAGGCCCTATTCTTTTTAGCTTATTTTCCGGTTAATTTTTCGATTCTGTTTAACGTGTTTCGTAGTATTGCTTCTCAAAATTGATTGAACTTTTACGGTAAGTGTAGCATGAGTATAGCCATATATATCATGATTGAACTAATAAGAGTCATTATACGCTACGATGCAGCTGGAAATCAGCCAGCAGGAAGCCCTGAGGCAAAATTCCCTGCTGGTTCACCAAATAATTCTCCCGCTGATGCTGCAACACCTGAGGGTTCAGCTGCTGCTGACGCGCCAACCATTGCCGGAGTTGCTTCTGATGGTACATACATGTCCTACATTGCCGGATATCCACCTGTGCAACCAGACCAGTTGCACAAGGCCCCAAATTTTAAGAGCCCACTTGGCCACTTGAGTTTAAGCCCAGTTACTGTAGTAAAATTAGAAACAGAAAAAGGCAATAAACCATAGTGTTTCCAACATTTCCACAACTTCCTTTTCCACTGTACTTCACTACTTTTCATTTATTCCAACAGCATTCTTCCAGGGTCGGCCCTGAGGGTAGGCCGGGAGTGCAGCCGCCCAGGGCCCATGGCTGGTAAGGGCCCATACATATTTTTTTAAGCTTCCATTAATGGAGGTTGAAGAAGCTGACCATATAACTTGAGTTGGAAAAGGTCATCAGAAATAATACTTTGAACAATATTCTAGAAAAACATTAAGGAAAGATTATATTTATTTTGAAAAACTAATTGCATGCATTGATTGACATTCCTAATTTTCTTTTCTTTTTTTTCCCAATTTTAATTTAGGAAAAATTAAAGTTTTTAAATAAGGGTAGAGAGTAAAAGACTACTCCGTCGCATTTAACTTTGGGAATGTAAACAATTAAATAAAATTCTAACTAGTACATTGTCCGACTCTTCATTAGTAGTTTTAATTACAAGCATTTTAAAATTTAAATTGTTCTAGTGTTTTTAGATTTTTTATAAAAGTTTATTTATTTTATGTTTAAATTTCACTTAACATCCATATAAGCAATTTTTATCAAGGTTAATGTTATATATGGAGTAATATATTTTTAACATTGAAATTAGTACTCATGAGTTGCATAATTTTTGACAAAAAAATTATAAATTTCTTGGTGTGAGCTAGTTTGATTATCAAACGATCAACAAATCAATAATATATATTCTCAAATACTCCATAAACCCGTCAATGGTCCACAATTTTTGGGATAGTTTTTTAGGAACGTAAGTGCTAGTTTAAGTAGTAGCACAAACATAAAATATGAAATACAACTATTTATTACTTGTATTTTTTGTAAGGGTCTTATTAAATTATTTTGCCTAGGGCCTCTAAAATCTCAAAACCGGTTCTGATTCTTCATTTATTTCTTATTTCTTTTCGTTCCTTGATTTAAACATTTTCTTTTTCATTCCTAATTTATCATTTTTTTTAGAGGCCCTCTTTATTTTATCCAAAAAATTATTCTTATCACGTCGACCTCTTTTATTTTATGGAATGTAACTATGTTATCTTAAACTTTCACTTTCCGGGACCTAATTTTTTCATCATCAAAACGCTAATTTTTTAACCCTCTTTGAATTATAAAACTCGAAAGCTTTGTTATCAAGGGCCTAATTTTTTTAGATTTGAAAAGGGTCCCAGCATTGTATGAGACGGTCCTGATTTGTCCTAGTACTAAACATGCATGTTGACACTTGAAATTTTCTGGTATCTTGTATGCAAAATTTTAATGAAAATTAATTGATGAATGAATGCAGGAAGTGGATCAAATTCAAGTACTGGACACACATCTGATGGAAACATGACTAAATTTTCACTTCAAGTTACTCTTTTGCTACTCTTCATCACTTCAAGTGCTTCTGCTATCTTTGCAATTTGAAGTTAGATTTTAGAATTAAAGTGCTTTAGAATTAAAGTGTATATATAATCTTATATTTCTTTTATCTTTTACTCCTGTGTTAATAATTTCTATATATATATAGACATAATTATGTTAACTCCAAAGATGGATTATCCATAGTGATTTTACTCTTTGTACATGCAAACATGCATAGCTAGTCAATGAGGATTTTTTTTTTTTTTTTTTTTAAAGGAGCTAGCTAGTCAATGAGGATTATGTATATATATCACATTTCGTATGTAGGAGGTAACAATTTAAATTATGAAAATACTTTAATGTTCATTTAAGAAGATAAGCATTAAAGTCAATTGAGTCATCGGGAAATAAAGAAAATTTAAAATAGTTATTATATCTAAATTAATATGTGAAATTATGTATTAGTTATATATACTTTTTTTAATATACAATATTTATGTATTTTTGTTTTATACCGTATGATTTACGCAGGTGTTGTATCGGTTGTATTATACGATTTACGTAGAACTTCGTCTTCATCCCTGTGAAAGTCTTTTAAGGATGAATGAATCTATCGACAATTAATCACAAGAGAAAACCGTGAGCTTCACTGTGTGGGTGAATGAGTCGATATCAAATTTAATTTAAAAGGTGGTAAATTTTGATTGGTATGACTTCTCTTGACTTCAATGCTCATTTTTTTAATTGAGCATGGAAGTAATATCCTTTAGTGATCGATTACGAAGGACTACCCAACATAACTAGTTATAGTCAGACGAAAGTAACTAAAGCCATGCGGAAAAGGGATAATGTTACATATATAGAAGCAGAGGATTAGATGTATACAACAAAATTCAAGAAAAAGGGTATAGGTTTTTAGTTGATAACAAAAATGAGGGGTGTCAAAATTTACAAAGACAATTATGTATGGTTTTCCACACTTTCACTATCAGGTGAGGCTTATTTGATAGCTACACGATGCATATGGAAATATGCGATGTTCTAATAAAAAGAAAATTACATAGTGAGATTGTTACTTACCACATATTTAGGAATTTTGTTATGAGTTTTCCTCATGATTAGAGCAAAATATAATGTTTATCTAGGAATTAGAATTAGAATTTAGGTTTTTATTTGTAGCACTGTACGTTAGTACAACCAAAATTGATTAATTAATAAGTATGGTAAAACCCAAAAGTCCAATCACGCCATTAGTTGATGATTTCGTCACCTATTGTATACTCTATATTCATTGAGTATGTGCGATAGTTTCAATGATAAAATAGTATTGTCTTTTACATTTTGACTTGCACATATGTCAATCCATCTGTTTGATTTTAAATATCTCTTATTGTGTATATGTAAAAATTATAATAATTAAATATTAATAATGTATTCATTAAGACAAATTAAACAAGACCCTATATGACTATATATATATATATGTATATATATATATATATATTATGTTTTATATATTTAAAGTAATGTAAAAAATTCTCTTATCTTATAAATAGTATCAAGATTCAAAATGTATTAAACATTTAGGAATAGAGAGAGTACGTAATATTACCCAAACAAATAACGAGGAATTGCTCTTAACAATAGAGTTACTCACTTACTTGTACAAACAGCCAAACAGGTCAGGCAATTATAGTTGCTCATTTAATGTAATAGCCAAATTATAACACATACACTTGTCTTGGATTATTGAAACTATTCTTATGAAGCGGATAACAAAATATTACTCTTATGATTAAATAGAAAAGCCAGTATGAAAGAATATGAGAGTGCTTATTAAGCAAGTATAGTCAGTCCATATGACATGCAATACACAAGACACATGCGTGGAAGTGTGGAACTAAAGTGAAGAATACGATAAACTATGGAAATAATAATGTTGACGAATTATTGATTGCAAAGCACGCAAGGTACTATGGACTACTTGTAATCTTAAGATTAATTTTTTTTTAAAAAAAACCATCTTACTATAAGTCATCATGACTATACTCAAACAATAGTTGTGAGAGTTACATGAACATCAACCTTCATGAACATCTTAGTTGACCTTTTCTGATCACCTAGAACCTTACTTTAGTCAATACTTACGTACACTCACTCGTACTATTGCAAGATTATAATACTACGGAGTTGTAATGTTCAAATTAATTATACTATGGCATACAAATTTAAAAACGACTAATTTTCTCACCAATAATCCAAGGTCAAATAAGGCCATTTATATTCACATTTGAGTATTAGTATTTTATATTAATTTGCCATTAAAAATGATCTACTCCATAAGTAATTTATACCCTCATGTAATAGTCTATGTTTTGAATTGTAATGATGGAACAAATGAAAAATAAAAGGATTCAAACAATGATCTATGGTCTATTATTATTGTAAGTACTTCAATCTTCAAATGCCACATGCATGTGAAATCCATGCATGTCAACTATATATCAAGGAGTGACGCACATATGACGGGATGACAATAATCAGCTTGACGTTTTGTTATATACCCCGAATAGTATAGATTTATGAATAACCCCGAATAGTATAGATTTATGAATAAGTATATGCTTCAAACGTTGAGTCATTGTTATGATGTTAATTTGAATGTTAAACTCTAGCACTTAATGATTTTTCTTAGAGGCAAAAATTTGATAACTCATTTCATCATTATTAGGATAGTTACTAAACTTAGTAAATCGATCTATCCTATCTTAAATCAACCCTACCAATAATGACTATATTTTTGTAAGAATTAAAATTGAAAATGTCTTAGATATATTATCCCATTCATTCTAATTAGATATCTATGACGCACATTTAATCAATTTTCTATTTTTCCGGAAAATTTAAATTACTTATATTTATTTCACTTTAGACTGCTACGTACCATATTAAAATTACTACCACTACACCATATATGTCCATAAATCTGGCCATATCATTTGCAAAAGACTATAATAGATCGAGTTATGCTTTTGATTTATAAAAGTCTTATACAAAGTATCTTTATACTCCTATAGTCGTATATGGCGATGCATAATATAATGCATACTTTTCAACCACAAGTGAGATTGCTTGCAAACATAAAATATCATATCCTAGGAAAATGAATTTGAGACACATTATACTAGCTAGTAAGTTGCGGGCCGAGGAAAATTGTATGAAATTAAAAGATGGTCGGAATTCTTTAATGAATTGAACAACAGCTTTGGATATAGAATATACATCAATGTCATCAACTATTCTAGAGACAAATGAAAAAAGACACGTACTAAACCTTTAATTTTATTAATCAAATAAAGTATATTAAAAGTCATAAATTAACAGTCCAAGTTCGTTCCTTAAGCCAAGGCATCTCGAGCGTATAGTTGGTCACCTATACCAAACCACTTTTCTTGTTCTTTTCCTTCTAGTTAAGTTTCCCCTTATAAATACCCCCACATCATATAATATCTCCATAACATAATATAATTTCATCAAAAATACAATACACATATAAAAACATAATGGAGAGTCCAAAATATGTGATGGTTTTAGTAGTAGCTATAGCAATGAGTTCAATGTGGGGTATGTCAATGGCTCAATCAGGCTCACCAGGAATAAGCGGTTCATGTACCACTGAGCTGGTCAGCCTACAACCTTGCTTAGACTACATCACTGGGAACGAGTCCACACCCTCGTCAAGCTGCTGCAGCCAGCTTGGCAGCGTGGTTAGATCATCACCCGAGTGCTTGTGTCAAGTGCTCAATGGTGGAGCCTCGGGTATGGCTGCTAGCTTGAACATTAACCAAACTCAAGCCTTGACTCTTCCTACGGCTTGCAATGTTCAGACTCCTGCTCTTAGTAGTTGTAAGACTGGTAAGTACATGATCCCCTACTGATACATCCAAATAACTTCATTTGTATTAGTACTTTTTTTTTTTTTACAAACAAAAATTCTTAATTTTTATAAATGAATTGACGATGAACAATGTTAATTACTTAGTCATACGGCAAATTTTTACTGATTTAAACTTATTTATATTGATTGACACTGAGATCTTTTGGGTGTAATGTTGGCAGCCGGTTCCCCAGCTGGATCTCCCTTTGGAAGTCCATCAGGTGCGTAGTCTAGCTTTCATGATTGACTTTGATTTTGCACTTCCAAACTACTCATGTCAAACTTAGATCTTCTCTTAATTATATGTACTCCTTATAAGTTATAACTCGATCCGTGCACATCTTAAGCCAACAGTACAAGATCCAATACGCCTAATTATTGTTGAAAGTATTCATTAAAAAACATCTAACAATAATCCAACATCAACAACGTGAATGACAAGGTTTTGGTCAGTTTGAATAAATTAAAAACTTTGAAGGTTTGACCAGACTTTTAAAAAAGGAAGGAAACTTGTAAGAGTTGATAAGGTATATATTAATAGGCTAGCTAACATAGTAATCAGAAGCTAAGGCACTGTTCTTCTCGTCTTATTTTTACTTATTTTCAGCAAAATAAGTTCAGATCAGCAGAAATAAGTTCAGATCAGTAAAAATAAGTTTAGCTCAGCAGTAATCCTTTTCAATCCTTAATAAATTGTTAATGATTTCAGCAAAAATAAATTCAGTTCAGTTCAAATAAGTAAAAATAAGTTCAATTCAACAAAAATAAGTTCAGGTCAGCAAAAATAAGTTGACGAGAACAGGGCCTAAGTACATACAAAGTACATTGTCTAAACCATTACAACTTTGTTGTCGAATTAGAAAGAAAAAAAAAAAAAAGATTGTTACGTATGTAGCTTGTACATATACAAACCTAAATACGGTAATTTATATATTACCAAAAGATAATGATACACACAGCTCTCGATCTAAAGCATACAACCTATGTCTTTATAGGCAAGAAGTCAAATAAATAAACTTCTAAATCAAATCAAATATTAATTTAATTACATCGATTGTATTTACTCATTGGTATGTAGTCATCGAACTAAATATTATTCTAAATGTTTATTTTGTATTCGTAAGAGCTGTATGTATCATTTCATTATGTCATTACTCAATTTCCTACATGATTTACTTCTAGGTAATTAAGATTGTACAAACACTAAATTAGTGTTGTGAAAATTGTATAATTGCAGGAAGTGGAAGTGGAATGACACCAACAGGAGATTCATCTGATGCAAAAATGGCAAAGTCATCACCAGCAGCTATTATTCTGTTATTGGGCGTGTTGTACGTTGCGTCACATGCTGTGGCCTTTTAAGCCCGTTATAATTAATTGCTCTTTCATTTGGGTTATATGATCCACTTTTCATGGGCTTCAGGCCCACTCCCTTTCCTATGTTTTTTTTTTTTCTTTTTTTAGGTCGAACCCATTTATTTTAGCCTTTTAATGTTGATTTATTTGATTTGTAACATAAATTTATTGAGTAGTAAATAATTTTTGTATGGGATTGGAGTTTTTTTTTTACCCATCATTAGTTTGCAATAAAAGGTGTTTTGATTTTTCTTAGAGCTTTTTCTTTAAAGCCTTCATTTTACATCTCCAAAAGAGGTTCTCATGAGAACAAAGAAAAGGCAATAATATAGGTTATCATGATGGATTAAAAGTTTGAGTAATTTCTAAGTAATTTGACTGGTCAATAGGGTGGATTGGCTACACCTTGAGTTATGACATTTGTTAATTTTCAATTTAAAAGCAACAGTAGCAATGAGAACGAGGAATTATTAGAATATCTCATTACTTTACCTGATTAGGGTTTCTCTTTTAACTTTTTTTTTAAAAAAAAAAGAGATTGATTCTTAGATGCCCTTGTAATTCTCTAAACAATAAATAAAAGATCCAAAATATGAAAATATGTGTATGTATAGAGGATTATCATTTCTAATGATTTTTTTACCCACTACAATTTATCAATGAGTTAGACATTTCATACCAATTGTCAAGAAAAAAAACACGAATACCATAAGAAAAGGAGGCCTTGCTCATGTTTTTACCAACAATCTACTAAGGTCCTGTTCTCCTCGTCTTATTTTCAGCAAAAATAAGTTCAGTTCAACAAAAATAAGTTCAGATCAGCACAAATAAATTCAGTTCAGCAAAAATAAGTTCAGTTTAGAAAAAATCAGTTTCAATCCTTAATAATAAATTGTTAATGATTTCAGCAAAAATAAGTTCAGATAAGTAAAAATAAGTTCATATCAGCAAAAATAAGTTCAGATCAACAAAAATAAGCTGAGGAGAATAGGGTCTTTTGCTGCACTAAAATTATTTTTGCTGAAAATAAGGAAAAATAAGACGAGGAATACAGGCCTAAGTTACAATGCCAAATCTTTTTTTTTTCTTCTAATAAGTAATAACATTTAAAAAGAGGTAGAATTGCTAAAAGATGGGAAATATATAGCGATAAATACTTTAACACCAAATAAAACACATGACAAATTCTAATCTTGTCCATTTTAATTACTCCATCTTTTCACACTTTATAGACTATGTTGAAAATGATCTTGATGTTTGTCGGCTTATATATTTGCTGCGAAAAGTCATTGCCACAATTCAAACTATAAACCATTGATCATATTGATCAATGTCATCCATTAAAAAAAATCACGGATTTGATATCATTTGATGAGACTATGTCCAAAAATTATCATCCCAAACTTTCTTCTCTTATGATCATCCAAATTTTGGGATGGTGATTTTGGACATAGTTGGAGGATGAGCGTAAACGTTGTAATGTATAACCATAATATACAATTAGAAAACAATATGTAGGTACTTAGGTACACAGCATTAATTTATAAATGACCCACATATTTGCTATATCTAATGAGTTTAAAAATAAAAAAGACATGATTTTATCTTATCATAATAAAAAAAAAATGAATAATACATACAATGCATTATTTTAAAAATTTAAGACAAACTACATACAAATGTGTTTGATGAGTTATGTAACATAGGTTTGCATCAAGATATTGTCATGTAGGTCTTTTTGGAAATCAATTGATGCAACGGATGTGTAATACGGCGAGTAACAACAAGAATGGCAAGCTATTTGTCATTTTAATTTATATCATGGCATTGATGTATCCACATAAGCTTTTCACTTCTTCCACACTAATTTCTCAAGTGTTGTCAAATTATTAGGAAAAAGTAATTTATTTACTGATTGCAAAAATCACTATAACATTTTAACATAATTCACTCGTGTTACAATAACAAACCGGATTCAATTCATCCATAAAAATGATTCAGAACTTGTATTCCAAAAGATATTAAATTGTCACAAATACTCAATTGACAAAGATTATCCAAAGTCCAACATAATGGAATTCCATGTAAAAGATTCCTAAAGTATCCCAAACATTATTCTTTCTAATAATGGCTTTGATAAGAGAAAAACCCAAATCAATTGGACACCTCCAAACACAAGAAAAGAAAAACAAAAGAAAATAGAAACTCTTCAAAAATCAACGGCTGATATATCCAGTAGACAACAATCCAACGGTTAGCATATACTTTGTACACGTCATAATTTTTTTTCTTACAAATTTTAATTTTCCTACAATTCTCCGCATCGAACCCTATAAAGTATAAACCCAAAGCTATAGGCTTCTCTCTGTTTTATCCTTTTTTTTCTCACCCAATTAAAAATTAATTAATACCCTCAAAATTAAAATTTATATAATAAAAACCCCTAAATTTTCAAGAATTGCTTTTTTTTTTTCTTTTATATATAATCTTCGGTAAAAATTAAAAATCGAAAATTTATTGCTTTTTGTTGTGTTAAAATTGGAATTTTCAGATTTATTGTAGACGAATTCGTGCGAAAGAGAGATTCAATTGAAGCAAATTTCCGAGGTTAGTTTTTTTTTTTTTTTTAATTTTTTTTTTCAATGATCTTAATTTTTGTTTCTTATTATCTGATTAAAATTTTGTTTCTTGATTTATGAATTTAATGTTTGGAAATTTTACTTAATTATTATTTAGCATTACCATTTAATCTTCGTTTTATGTGATGATTTGTGATATTCAGCGGATTTGATTAGGGTTTTGTGAGTGATGAAATTATGCATCTCATAATTATAAAATGCATGCTTAATTTGTAATCTTTGATAATGTGTTTGAAATTTATAAGCAGGATTTTATGTTGTTGAAATTTGTGGATTGGATGTGGTAAAAATAAGCTTGAAGTTTTGATTATGAGCAATTTTTGATTTATTTAGCTGATTTTTGTTGATGTTCATATTTATGATGATGTGATTGTTTGCTTAAAATCATCAAGAAGTTGTTGCAAGACATTATACATGTAAGCTTTGATGATCTTGTGTAAAAGTTAAAGTGGAAATTAAGAATGCAAGCATTAGGGTTGTGAGTTTCGGGCGAAATGATATAATTTCGGTGTCGAAATAGTGTTAGATACTAGTATGCTGCTAGGCAGCTGAGTGCCTGGGTTTGGAGGAACACTTAGGAGTTGAGCATCTCCTTGTTGTGGGTGTTTTTGTAATTTAGGGGTTTATAGGACGGTTATCCGATAGTTCGATACACGAGGAATATGTTTTTCTTAGCGATGACGCATTTTTCTAAACTCGAACTCTATTTATAATCTTTAATTGGAAGTGATTAAACACCGGTGAATCTTATGACAAGTAGAAGTTGCAAACATGAAAATCACTCACCCTTAGGTAACTTAAAATTGGTAAAGAGATAGAATGCATATCAAGAGAGAGTACTTTACTATTGGAGTCTAGGCATATTGGAGGCGAGAAAGCGATTTTCAATGACTACCATATCCTATGTTAGTCTTCCCTGTTTTTTTTTGCTCTGTGCTGAATTTGGCACTTCATATAAAATGTCATCTGATAGATGAGAGAGGTGAAGATATTATGGGGGACTCATACTGGAATAAAAGTTTTCAGCTTCCAGATCTTAAAGAAGGCTTTTGACTCAGTTTTGAGAAAGTATAACGTTGACATGTCTGTTGGGTCATTGTTGGTATGAGTATAAAACATGCATAAATCTGATGCACTAAATTTTCAGATTTGTAATTCATTGGTTTCAGCAGATCAGTTCCTTTTGTGTCACTCACTGTTGAACATTGTTTTGGTAGATTAGCAACTTCTCTAAAAGTACGTCTATCATAAGGAAAGTAAGAAGCACATCATCAGTAATGTTCTCTTCTTTGTATTTGCAAATTTCTGTTTTGTTTTAGGAGTCTTCTTCAAAGAATAGTTTTGAGCTAGGCACTGACCGAGAAGTTTCACTTGCACAATATTGCTTATACAATTGACCTGAGAAACTTCCGTAAGCTTGGTGGCTCCCTAATTTTCTGTTTTTTTGTCATATCTTGTAGTCACTAGTCACTATTGAAATCTTTTCCTATTTTAACATCACACATTTATCGATCTTTGGAAATAAAAATTATTGAGCATGGTGATTTCAATTTTTTCCTTCTTACATTTCAAGCCTTCTTCACCATCTTTCTTAGGTGGTATCCATTAATCACTCAAGATACCCTTTTCAATATACTAATGGAATCAATAAGAATAGAGAATGGTAAATAGTATTTATTTTATCTCATTATTTCTTTTGACTTGTAAGATGTGCTTGAATTTAGGAATAATCCAAAGAAGATAGACTCTTTTTGTCTTCTATTCCTATTCTATCATCGTCATTAATCCCTCTTATGGTGTCTCATGTCAAACTGCCGAGGGTACACCCACAAGCTAGACTAACCCTCTTTTTTGCTTATTGGCGAACAATCCAACACTTTGAAATTAGCTTCTGAAGCTGATTTCTTCGAGATCCTCTTGTAATGTATAATGATATATGTGCAATCATGTGAGTCGAAGAGCATATTGGTATTCTAGCTATAACCTATAGGTTATGATGTTTTGGCTTTGACAATGGGGTTTTTGGACTTTGGTGGTGTGGGTGAATAGCCTTGGCTAGGAGGTGATAAGGTTAGCTGTAATGGGAAGCATGGGATGTAGTGGAGTCCATTTTCTTAGGTATGATGGTTTGATATTTTGTGTGATTGCTTGACATGTGACAACCTTCAACACTAACCAGATACCCTGTAAGTGGAATGAAGTTAAGAAATTATTATACATTAATATTGTTCATTATTCTTTCCAATTTATAGCAAAAGTGTTCAGAAAGTTACATTATGCCATACTCAAATATGGATTTTCTTGATCCATTTGAAATCAGAAAAATTCATCCTTAATTGCTAATAAGGCTGTGAGCTGGACAAGCTATTTAATTAGCACTTGTTGGTCTGAAATATTGCATCACATGGGAGATTCCCAATGCTTGCTAGTTTCCTTGGGTGTGTTATAAAGTTCACATCAGGTGGGTGGTGTGGCACTGTCTTTATATAATTTTCTTTTCACTTGTCATTTCTAGGACGGTGTATGTTTGTGAATACCATAATTATTTTTGTGAGAAGGTTGAAGTTGTATGATTGCCAAAAATGTTTGAGGGAAGAGAATTACTGTGATAATCAGAAGTTGAATAGGCTATGTAGCAAAGTCTTTTCTTTACTTGGTTTTTGCGTTGATGGTCATCATGCATTATTGCTTGGTTAAATGTAATTTAAACCTCGGGGCCTAAAACTAGCACTAGTATTAGTTGTTGTGCTATTGATATTCCTTTAGGGAGCTGCTTAACTGTCCAACTTCTTTTTTTTTATTTTTAAAAATGCCTTTTCTTTTCCTTGTTTTTTTAACAGATGAGTTTTGTTTAACTGCTTCTCCCTTTGTTATCTGAAACTTGACATTACTTGCATACCTTTTTATGCCTTTTCAGTCTTTCCTTCTTTTCTTAGAAGTCTATGGACTAATTGACGTTGGGGTAGTTCGTGTATAGCTTATAACTTATGTTGTTTTATGTTGGTTTTTATTTCCTATACATGCATTGCCATTTGTCAATGAGGTCTAAATGCCATTCCTTTAGCTAGTTAGTAGAGTTTTCCTTTAGCTAGTTTAGTTGATTCTATGTTTATGGCTTCAGTGCTAATTTGAAGCTTAGTTGAATCATTAATTTCTCATAGGATCAATTTCTATTATTCTGCGTTGCAGTGTAATTTGTGATGGTCTTGAAATGATACGAAGAGTTACTAATTGATGGAGAAATGTTGGCTAGTTGGCTCCATATGAAAATGTCAAATAAAGTTGCAGAATTATATCCTTGGAATACCTCTTGGCAGAATGTTGGAGATAATGAAAACACTTTAATGCACTTCTAATTAACTTTTGATCCTGTCATTTCAGGTTGCACCCCCAGCTTTACCCTAGGTTTGAACCAGCGAAATTGGCCTTGAAAGTAACAAACGTTGTTAAGATAATATAAAATGCCTGTGCTGATTGAAGGTCTCCCAGATGCTGTTGCCATAAGATGCCTTGCTCATGTTCCATATTACCTTCACCCCAAGTTAGAGCTTGTTAGTCGTACTTGGAGAGATACCCTTCGCAGTCGTGAGCTATTTAAAGCTAGGGAGGAGGTTGGTTCATCCGAGGAATTTCTGTGTGTATGTGCTTTTGAGCCAGATAACTTATGGCAGCTATATGATCCCGTTCATGACATCTGGATGACACTTCCTGATTTTCCTTCAAAAACTAGACATCTTGCTCACTTTGGGGCTGTCTCCACCGGTGGGAAACTGTTTGTACTTGGTGGTGGCAGTGAAGCTGTTGACCCATTGACTGGTGATCAGGATGGGAGCTTTGGAACCAATGAAGTATGGTCATATGATCCTGTTTTGAGAAAATGGGCCCAGTGTGCTCCCATGCTAGTGGCCCGGGCAATGTTTGCATGTTGTGTCTTGGATGGAAAGATCATTGTTGCTGGCGGTTTCACCAGTTGTCGAAAATCGATTGCTCAAGCTGAAGTGTATGATCCGGAAAAAGATTCGTGGGTTTCAATTTCTGATCTTCCTTCCACGCGTAACTCAGCATGCTCTGGAGTGGTGATTGAAGGCAAAATGCACGTGGTGCACAAGGGGCTCTCAATTGTGCAGGTCCTTGCGAGACCGTATGATGGTTGGATGGTAGAAGACCATGGCTGGCTTCAGGGTCCAATGGCAGTAGTTAAAGGAGTTCTTTATGTCCTGAGTAATGGCCTTATTTACAAGCAGGAAAATGGTAAAACAAAAATGATTGTATCAGCATCAGAAGTAAGCAAGAGAATTGGGTCTGCAATGATTGGATTGGGAGGAGATATATTTGTAATAGGTGGTGTGATTGGTCCTGATCGATGTAACCGGGATATCAAGCCAACCTCTGAGGTTGATGTTCTGACTGTGGCAAGTGAGAGACCAAACTGGCGGCGTGCCACTCCTATGTCCAGGTGTCGTGGAACCATTCTTGGATGTACACAATTGAGAATTTAGAGACAAAAGAATATTGTTTGTTGTTGTAGCCTTGTTGAGGTTTGGCACGTTCTTGAATGATCAGGGGACGAGCTTCTTCTCTATCCCCTTTGAATTGTGTTGTAACTGTTTTTTTACATGTTTTTCCCCTTCCCCTTATCGTGAGAAGATACTATAAGTTTACATAGGCAACAGATCAACTTGGAATGTAAAGTTTCTTTTAGAAAAACTGGCCAATTCTTTGAGCAATTGAACGATTACATTTTATTTCTACGTCTTTGGTGGTGAAAATGCTGGATTGAAGTTTGAACAATAGTTGCTGGAATTTAGCAGCTCAAAAAGTTATGCCTGCGTATCTAATTTTTGGTTCACAAGGATATCAGCTTTTAAGCATGTTTGACATGCAGTTTCATCTGTAAATATTACTTGCACCGACAAGTCGACAACAAATTACAAACTACTAACATGAAAAAGAAGTTAAAAGATGCTCATTCTTCAGCCTTGGATAATACCTTTACATGGGTAGTCTACTGTCTACCATCAAACATGAGCCTCAACTCCTGTAGACATGAAAATGCCAGTTTACAACAGAGGTACGGAGTACAAGTTGGTTGTTATGCTCTTCCTTAGTTATATAAAACAAAATAAAATAAAATAAAAAATGAAATGAAATGTGGCCATTCTGTATTCTGTACAAGTGTACAACCACTATTTTTCAAAAAACTTTGTATTTGCTGTCTTTCAAAGTATCTATAACATATTAACATATATCCTGAAGTTTTGATATTTGATGCATCTCATAATCTTTGTTTGCTCCACAAATGCAAGCCAGGGGAGTACAGGGGCAACGATCATATCATATTCCAACATCAGATGCTTTCAGCTTTCAATTCTACATCAAACAATCTTCTATTCATTTGCGTCATTGACAACTTGTATACATTGACAGGCAATGCATCAATTATCTAGATTGGCTTCAATAGCAATGCAGTGCATATAATCATCCCTGCAACCTACGAATATCCGCCCGTTGACCATGATTGGTGAAGAGAATATGTCTCCTGAAAGTTCTATTTCTGCAAATTTCTTCACCACATCTTCTGGCATATTATCTTCATCATGAACACATACCTGAAGTACATTAATTCTTCCAGAACATGTGCAGATACAAACCAATCTCTCTGAGGAAGAACATGAATCAGATATCAATTTTATATTCTCATCGATATATGCTGAAGATGTAATTGGATCTCCAGTATTGTACTTCCATAAAATTCTTCCATTTTCTAATTTTAAAGAGTAAACATTCCCATTCCTAGAACATATCAGAACCTGAGAAGCATATACCTTCGATATGCATGGTCCAGCAAATATTGGACCATTAGTTTTCACTCTCCAAACGATAGCACCTTCCGGGTTTAACAAAATAACATCCCCACTAACTAAGCAGCACAACACATTGCCATTGGAACTGATACAAACAGATCCAAATATAGGTGCTTCAAGATTAAGCATCCATACAATAGAGAATGCTGAATCCCTCAGTGTTACAGCTGTCAAGTTTCCATTGGTTGTGCCCACATATAGCATGTTACGAGCCTCATCAATTGCAGGGGAGCCAAATACGCTACCCTTGCAAGGGATATGATAAACACAGCGATAATTTCTATAGTCAAGACCATATAAGTTCTGATCATGTGAACCACACCATATGAGGTGTCTGCATTTGTCTACTGTAGGTTGTGACTTCACGTCACCACCTGTTTGAAAAGTCCAATTTATGTTCCCCTTCATCACATCGATAAAGTAAATCTTTCCTTGGTAGCATCCAACCACCACCTGAGAGAAATCACCATCAATCATAGCTGAACATTCAATTCGACCTGCTAATTTAATTTCCCATCTTATGGAACCATTTCTACCATCAACACAAAGAAACTTGTGGGAATGAGACCCTATGAAAACATAAATCTGATTGTCCTTAAAAATTACTAATGGTGATGCATCAACACAAGAGTCCAAGGGAACTTTCCATATTTCCTTCAAGGAACCTTCGCTATTTCTTGGAAGTTTAAACTCCCTGGTTTCAGGCAACTTGTAATTGAGCTCAAAGTTGCTGCTGTGCAAGAACTTGTTGCTAAGACTAATTGCACATTTATATGATATAGAGTATGATTCCCATGGGATGGAGAAACTAAGGGAAGTTACAATCTTGTCATTTGAATGTAAATCAGCATTATCGACTTTAAGGCTCTTATTTTTACCGCGTTCATCACTGTCCGTCCAAATAGTTTCTTCGTGCTTCCTAACCAACTTATAATTAGAGGAATGAGGCAAGTCTTCCTTTCGAGCTTTAGGAAATGTTTCCCATTTTATAAGTCGATCAGTTCCGAGAAGGCCTTCTTTCCCTATAAGAGCCGTGTGAAGCTGTGAAGGACTAGGGAACATGTACAATAACCTCATATCAATCCCTAGCTCATGAGCAGCATGAGCTGCAATGAGTGAATCACCGCCCATAGAAAAGAAATTATCATCGTCGTCAACTTCTGAGACACCCAAAGAATTGCAAAAGGCATCTTTGATATGCTCTAAGGTTTTACTATAATCCACATGATCTATTTGTGGAACATCCACTGAAGCAAAATTAGTAGAGATTAATGTATAATTAACCTTTCCTGTGGAAGACATAGGAATTGCCTCTGTACAAAGAATTTTCTTTGGAATCATGACTGAAGGAAGTCTGTCCTTTATCCAATTTTTTAAAGCTCCCAAAATTTTTGATGACTTACTTTTGTCTTTCAATACAACGACCGCCCCAAGAAAAGCATGGTCGTCTAGTTCACTACAGAAAACTACAGCAGCATTCTCTATGTCTGTGTGTCCTCTTAATGTATCCTCTACCTCCTCAAGGGCAATACGCTGGCCATTAATCTTTATGATACGGTCTTTTCTTCCACAAAAAACCAAATCACCACTAGGAAGCCTTCTTCCGAAATCACCTGTTCTATAGTAAGGTCTACTTCTCAGACACCCATAAACAGAAACAGATTCTTCTCTCATTCCCTCATCGCTTAATGGAATGATATCACCTTCCGAATAATACCCTCTCGAAAGACATAAACCTGTCACACAAATCTCTCCTTCATCACACGCCCCATCTTTCTCAATAAGCTTAACCTCACAATTAGAAATGGGCTTACCAATAGGAACACTGCTCATCATCTCACAGTCGAGCAACTTAGGTAAACTTTCGCAATCAAAACAAGTACAATCACCAGAGACCTCAGTACTTCCATAAATATTCAAAATACGAGTCCTCGGAAACACCCTAGAAAGCATCTTCCACAAAGACATAGGAAAAACCTCACCACTCAACACCAACAACTTCAAGGAAGACATCACTTCCTCGGAAAACCAGCTCTCTAAAACCGGGAGAATCGCCCTCATTAACGAAGGAACGGCGGTTATTCTAGTGATCGAGTAACCATACATATAATCAACAATACCAAACAAATTCCCCTTCAACTCATCAAAAGGAGGCACCACCAAAGTACATCCAACAAGCATAGGAGCTAAAAACTCTTGCAAATGATCAACAAAACTTATAGAAGTCTTGAATAACATAACATCATCTTCTTTTATAGGATAAAATTCTTGCATCCACAAAAACCTATTTAAAACCCCTTCTTCTGTCCCACAAACACCTTTAGGCTTACCACTAGACCCTGAAGTATACATCAAATAACTAAATTCCCTTTTACCTTCACTTTCACAAGGCCAAACTAAATCAAATTTCCCACATTTTTGTTCCAAAATTTCATCAAATGAAACACATAAAACACCAAAATTGCAGCAATTAACAAGCCAATGTGATTCATCAATCAAATTGGTGAAATGGGTACTAAATTCTTTGCCAAAATTCAAACACCCAATTACTAAATTAACATTTGAAGATGAAATTATTGACAAAATTCTTTCTTTAGGCCAAAATGGATCAAGGGGTAAAAAAGACATACCACATTTTAAGATTGAAAGAACAGTAATTACATATTCTACTGAAGGTACCATGTAAACTCCTAATAACTTAGTTGAATTATTATTAAAATTAAAATTACCTGAATTTGGTTTAATTAAAGAGGGATCATCACCACCATTGATAATGCGATGAAGCTTAAAGGTGAGATTATCGATGGCAGATAATAACTCGGAAAAAGTAATGAACTTTTCACCCTCATTTACTTGAGGATTAACATTAAAAATACTAACTTTAGTTTTTTCATTAAAAACTTTTTTTGGGGTTTTTCTGGGTTGAATAATTGCTGTTTTTCTGGGATTATTTGAAGCTATTTGATGGAAGACATGGGATATACAACAGTATGAAGTAGATGAAGAAGGTTGCTTCTTCAAATTTTCATTTTCCATTTTTTTTTTCTGTAAAAAGTTTGAAATTTTTTGTTTTAATTCATGTGAAATTTATATGGCTATATGGGCTTGTGGTAAATTACAATTTTGCCACTGTACATTACTTCAGCCCAAAATTGCCATTAAGCCCAAAACACAAGAACTAGTTAATTGTCAGTTTTGTGATTTTTGAGTGAAAACTGACAAAACCCTGAAAAACCCTAAAAAAAGGAAGAATTTTTGGGGGAAATTTGAGAGTTTAACAATGGAGGAAGAATGTAAGAGTGAGTTAAATGGAACCCAAATTGAAGAAAAGGAAATTGAAGAAACTCAAATTGATGAAAAAGATTCAAACTTGCAAACTGAAGTTGCTCCTGCATTAATTGCTGTTCATCCCTTTGATCAATCTGTTGTTGTTGCTGTTGGGTCTCAACTTCGTATATTCAATCTTGTGTAAGTAATTGATTTTTTTTTTCAATTATTGATTGGTATATTTGTTTTTTAATGTTTATTTTATGGTAGTGAAAAATTAGAAAGTTTTGATTTTTGGGTTATTTAGTTGGAATTTGATTGAATTTGTTTGGAAAGTTGAATTTTTGTAATGGGTTAGAAGAATAATAATTAAATTTGTGAGAAAATGGTTGAGTCTTTAAGTGGGTTGTTTAGATTTTTTGCTCTTAGAGTTTTGAAAGATAATATTTTGCATATTGAAATTCATAGTTTATCTCATTGATGTGTGAAGTTTGTATATTAAACTCGTAGTTTATACCATTGAATTGTGCTTCTGATTTATTAAGAAGATCAAATTATTGTGGCCAAAATTATGAAATTTGAAGGATGAATTATTTGGCTTGTTGATTTGCAGAAGGAATTGTTCAATTTCATTAGAAAATGAATCCTCAGGAATGCAGCATAAAGACGCGATCAGAGCTGTTCGTTTCAGTGACAAAGGAAGGCTTTTGGTATCTGCTGGTGATGACAAGTTGGTTAAGATATGGAGCACTGAAACTTGGCAATGTCTGTGTACTGTGTAAGCTTTCTTTCCTTTTTGAATGTCTCATTAACGGCAACGTTTTCGCTGGATGATGAGGTTGATTCTATTGGCAACTGCCTGTTGCATATTACAATTGACATCATAGGAAGATCCCTGTATTCAAACCCTGAACGCTAAAACTTTGCCTATTCTAATTACTTCGTGTTATACTTCCGAATGAAGTTGAACCTACTTTTGCTATCTGCTGACTGATTTGCCTGTGTATAGTTTCTAATGACTGAGTCTTTTGGTTGAAATAATGATGTAATCTAGATTGTTCACCTTAATGATGTAATCTAGATTGTTCATGGTACAGAAACTCAGAGAAGAGAGTTAGCGCAGTTGCTATTAGCAAAGATGAACAGTATGTCTGTTTTGCAGACAAATTTGGAGTTGTTTGGATTATAGATCTTGAAGGGGCTGCTGAAAATCAGTCCGGATCCGACAAAAAGGCTGTAGCGCTTTTTGGCCATTATTGTAGCATCATTACTAGTTTGGTATGTCAGTTGTTACTGCCCAGTACCCAGCACTTTCACCTTTTATGTATGTGCAATCTATCTCATATGAAGCACTTATTGCTCCTTGCAGGAATTCTCACCTAATGGAAGCTTCATTGTCAGTGCTGACCGGGACTTTAAAATTCGTGTAATTTTATCTCCACTTCTTTGTATGAGTATTCAAACTTTATTCCCTTGCACTAGTTTATTGAAGAATTATCTCATGACAGGTTAGTGTGTTTCCCAGGAGCCCCTTGAAAGGAGTTCATGAGATTCAGAGTTTTTGTCTTGGTCATTCAGAGTGAGTCAATCTTTTTCATATATTTCTTTTATGCATTGATAAGATAATGTATTTCCTGAAATGGAGTAAATGTATAGCCTTCTATCCTCTCCACTGTAAATTTGCCACCCAATGCTTGTTGGAATTAAATTTGAGAATATACTTGTTGAAGTATGTCATATCCCAATGCATCTATCACACAACTATGCCATAAGTTTGAAGTTGAATCAGAATTTTAGATTCTCATGGTTGCTGATTTGGACCTTTCTCTTCTTCGTTACTCTACCGTGCTTCTAAATTTGACATGTACCTAGCGATCCGGTTCATATAATTATGTCCTTGTGGATTGTTTGATGTACGTCTTGTGTTTCTTTTCTTTTTCCTTTTTTGGAAAACATGTATGTACTACTTCCTGTGTAGCCTGATTTCCATTATCTTACTGCTTTTACAAACTGTTGTATTCTTAAATCTGTCCCAGGTTTGTGTCATGCCTCACATTTGTGCACAACTCGGATTTCCCACAGGGTTTTCTTGTGTCGGGGAGTGGTGATTCAACTGTGAGTGAGACTTTATACACCATATTTTTAAACCAGTCATCAGCATTCTGATCTCTCTTTTAGGGGAAGAAGCCTGGTTTCTGTCCTGTGTTAATGTGGGTTTTTAATTTCTCTTTGCTTTCAGGTTTGCTTGTGGGATGTTACATCAGGGTCACTTCTTTGTACACGTGAAGTGGGAAAGGAGGTAGGTCAGTATGCACAAGCAATAACCTTTTGCTTGTACTTCTTTATAGCTTCCACCCTAATTCAGTAATCGTCATTGGATAAACTTTATCAAACTGAACTGATGGTGAATTAAATATATAATTGAGAATGTCTTTTTTGTTCTTGTGGGTGTGTGACCTGTGTGTATGTTTTTGGGGGTGATATAGAGAATTAGAGATCCATTAAGCGCAATGGCATGGAAGGAATTTGATCATGGGTCTTGGTTACCAACTATCAAGATTTTAGTCCACTAATCTGGTTTGCATCCACAACTGTTATGTCAATTTAATATCACAATTTCTTAAATTGTGATTAAGGTGTAGTCTGTACCTTTTAAAGTAGAAATATACATCAAATCTGTTACATGTCAACAAACATAGTTTTGAGCTAACGACAGACTTATAAAGGTACAGACTACAGATCAATCACAATTGAGAACTTATGTTCTCGGCTTCCTAGTTCAGTAGTTCATTTTTGTTTAGGATACCATGTGATCAGAAGCAAATTCATGTAGGGTTTGGAGAAGATATAGTTTAATCTAGGACTTGTTGCTCATGCAATGCTGTTACTTTCTGCCTCTAAGCTCCTTTTGTTACAAAGATGCTTCTTGAAATTTATATTTATGAGTCTGAACATTTCTAGATGGATTAATTATGAGTTGTGGATGACTTATATTTTGTAGTTTATAGTAAGGTGGATGTTAGCTCAATATAAGATACATAGTAACAAACAAATCCAAAAGCTCTAATATCAGAAATTTCAATTTCAGAAACTGACTATTAAAAGGGGTTTAAGCATGTTGCCTTTCTAAAAAAAAAATTATTGCAAAGATATGTTGGAATACCTTAATATAGAGATTTTGGATCTGTTTGTTTGTCTTCGCCTCATTCTTTATAAAATAAAGATTCTCTTGCCAAGTTGTCATTTCTGCTGGCCAGACACTAGTGCACTATATTACAAGGGTCGATCCATTCCCTAGTTACATTAAAAACATCCAACATGCAGGAAAAGAACAAAGAATAGTTGAAAGATTTGGCATGTAAAAAGGTTGAGGATGTTAAAAAGTAGGATCAACATACGAGAGAGTGAGGGACCCAAGCAGGCTTGGTGGAGTACTGGAGTGTGAAGCATGTTGTGATTGTATATAATTCTGCCTCTCTTGGAGTGTTCTTTGCATCCTAAGAGGTTTTTTCAAAGATCCCTTTCAGTTTCATCATCAATGATCGAAAGGATATCTAAGATGTGTGAGGCTTCATATAGGCTGAACGAGTCATCCTTTTTCCAGCGTCATGGATGGTTACTGAGCTATCTTCACCTTGAGCTACCACAAGCTACTTTGGAGCTAGAAATGTTACCTAAAAAGCTCTTTCTATACTTTCACATGTTTCTTAAAGCGTTTCTTAGACATCTTCCTTTGCTATGTATGGTACTATAAGTTGGTGCAGTCAACGTTGCACAAAACTGTAGGACGAGTTTGAAGTATTTGGGACTCTAGTATCTACATGTTTATAATCTTTGCATTATGTTTCGAGTATTGAACCCTGGTATCCTTGTGTTTGAAGTATCAATTGCACTTTAAACATGAGCTTGGATACATAGTAGAAAAATTGGAATAACAAAGGGTGGGATGTCAAACATGATCTATTGCTTTGTTTGAATGAAATTAGTTTCACAACTGTCCATATACGATCTTGTTGTATGATAACCTGATATCTCACATCAGTGTTATTTGTTCCTCTGATTAATGAAGGCAAATCTATTAGAGGAAAGCCAACCTGCTGTTATTGATCTATGTGCCACCAGTGATGGCTCAGTTGTTGCAGTTGCAATTCAGAGGCAAGTTTTGAGAATTTCTTTCATCCTTTGATTTTCGTTTACCCAGTTCTTTTTTTTTTCCCATCTTTTTAATTACATTTCTTTTTTCATCCTGCAGGTTACAAGGAATATTACTTTTGGGTAGCGACCTCGCTGCGGGAAAGCTTTCCACCCTCAAGGTATACATTTTGCTAGTCATAAGGCTGTTGTAAGCTGATGGGTCGTTTCTGTTGACATCCTTGGCTATGCTGTAATTAAACCAATACTTGCTTTCCCATTACATTAGATGCAACTACCCTTGCTTCCATTATTATCCTTCAACCCTCACTAAATTACTAGTAGAAATAACAACATAATCACTCAGTATAGTCATTACAGTGTTTATTATGTTTTCTTGTTTCTATCTGTCTATCTATCTGACAAATCGTACACCATATAACTATAACGAGTGTTATCTCATACCTGCAGGTGGTTTCTGTTCCTGAAGAGACATTCATCCCTACAAGACTTAGGATGGCATTGTCAGGAAACTTGTTGTGGATGGTCACAGGTGCTTCTAATCTACCTGGTTCGAAAGCTACATCGTTTGCCCGCATCAGAATTGTGTCTGGATTTAAGGAATCAAATCTTGAGCCCAGAGTTTTGGACAATCAAGAGATACCAGGAGGAGAGCAGTTGCTCGAGAAGTTGCAGGGCAGTGTGTCTGTAGAGAGTGCAGATTTCTCAGCTGTCGCAGACACTTTAAATGCTGCAATGGGCAGTCTGCTAAGAAAAAAACAGTACTCAAATGAGAAACGTGAGTTCAGAAAGAAGACCAGAAATGATAAGAAATATAATCAATAAAAGGAGTTAACGTATTGAGATTTTGTTTTACTTATAGCTCAAAGCTTGGAATTTTTTTTTTTATTTCTTCATGTAATACAGAAACTAGGTAGTGTGGATCGTTGCTGTGTAACTCATATGTTGTATTTTTTTGTTTGCTGTCAAAATTAGAAATTTGTAAGAGCACTTCTATCATTTTCAGTACTAACCATCTAATATCTTTATCTAAAGCGTTCGAAGATTAAATTTCTTACAAAATGCATTAGTGTTACATACAACATAATATGCATAGTACTAGTAGTACTCGTAAACAAGAACATGATCTTTGAATTTCTTTGAGTTAATTTCTTCATCTACTGGAAAAAAGACGATAATTATTTCCCTTGTAATTTGGGCTCATATTAAGAAACAGATATGAAAGCATAAAGAGCGAATTAAGTGAAATACTGTTAAAATTATTATCATTAATTTAATTTACTTGGTTATATTGTCAAATTTCTAACACATGTCAAAATGAAACGTTACAAGTAAGTAGCATCAAAGGAAGATTATGTTTGAATCCAAAAGCAACCTCAAAAATCCATGTTTTCGAGCTTGTAGTACTAGAAGGATGATAGATGAACACTACCTCTCAAATATTGATCACTACTAATACGGAGTATAATAATATTACAAATGCAATAGATACTCAATTAATTAATAATTAATTATTTTGGATGTTAATCAATACCTAATATTAGTTTTTATATTCCTCTATATAGTGCTAAAACCATAACCCAATGATTCCTAAACCATTGATAGTTAGATGCCCACTAGCATGGCTATATAAGTGAAGTCTCAATAATTCACAAGTAAAAAAAAGGCATTAGTGTAGTTGGTTGGCCCTAAAAGACAAAGACAAATCTATCAAAGTGGTTCCCTTTTCAAATCAAACGTTCATCTCTTTCTTTTTTATTTCAATCCTCTCACTTTTTCCTATTTATATTTATAAACTACACCTATATGTACCCTACCTTGGCCTCTCCATAAACAATTATATGACGGTAAAGAAACCTGTTCTTTTTAACTTATTTACGATTTTCATAAGTTCACTTAAGTTCAAATCAACAGTATCAAGTTCCACTAAGAAATGTCTCTTATACTAAATAAGTTCACATAAATTTCGAAAAGTTTAAGGAAAAATAAGTTGAAAAGAACATAATCATCATTTTATATTCGGAATATTTAAAACCGATATGTTGATCTTTTAATGGTTTGTTCACTGCAGTATACATCACCAACTTGCAAGGTAGTGAGGTACTGACACCCATCAATTTCAACAAATTTTATAAGCTCTTGGCTAAATCATCATCAATGCTAACATTAATTAACACTAAAATAGTTGCCTTGTAATTATTGGATCCCAAATAGAGTTCTCTATTCTTTTGAGTCAAAAGGAGGTTATTTTGCTGTTACCTATACATTTTTTGTTTTTCTTTTTCTAATTACCTCGACTTTTGACAATGTTAATGGAATATGATACCATAATGAACACATTGGACCCACCTAGTTTTTAATGTGATTTATTCAAGGTAATTTTATTAGATAATCAATCACTCTCATTTGTCAATTTGTTACATGTAAATATATGTAATGTGGATTATGATTTATTCCATACAATACTAATTAATTCATCAATTTTACTTGTAACTTCAAAATATTAATGAGCAAACAAACTCTTAGCTAAAATAATTGAGAAGGAAGAAAGAAATGTATATTCATGGTTGTGCTTATTTACTCTCAGAAAATGAATTAGTGCCTTGATAAATCAACAAAGATAAAACTTGTAGCAAAAGTTATAAAACTAAATCAAAAACTTATTGTTGTACAAATGCCAACTTTAGCCAGATTTTTTACTGAAAAATATCTGATTGTAACAAACTATTGCCTAACTTGATATATAGTTGTAAAATATAAAGATTAATTATTGTCTAATATATTATTATGTCGATTATATATTGGAGGGATGCCTGGTTAATCACAGTTGGGAAATTTGTTCGTATATGTATGTTAACATTATTATTATATATGATGAATTAAAAATGGGTATAGTTAATTAGTTTATACAATAAGCAAATGATTTGTGCAGTAGTTAACTAGTTAGTTATAATGAAATTAGTCGCAGACTTTCAGCTATGATCAAGCTGAGGCATGTTCAAAGTGCATGTATCAGTATTATTTAATTCATATGGACCGTCTAATACATGATAATAATTTTGTAAGCAATCTAAAACATATTCGATCTCCCTAAAATACACAATCCATTTAAAATTATTGTGATCGTACTTCCTTGGATGATACACTATCCATTTAGAATCAAGTGAGGTTTAAGTTGCTTACAAACTCTCTAAACAATTATTCCTAAACTAATTATTGGTAGTTTGTATGTAGTAATTAATTACTAAAATTAATTGAAAATTGTATTTGAAAATTAATTGAAGATGGATTGTACGTAGTATAGCTTTTGTTAATGCTCGAGGTAAGATAGATCGATCGATGGCACAACCATGCCATGTGACCAGTTGATGAGTATATACGTCTAGTACAATAGTACGTGGTCTACAATTTTACTGAACCCATGCCTATAATTGCAATGCTATCATCCAAATTTGTACATGAGAAAGTCTCTTTAGAGTTATATATACATATATATTTAAAGAATGTATCAAAGTTATGGATAATGAATTGAGTAAGGAAAGTTCAGTAATCACAAAATCGCCTTTTAGAATCATTAATTGAGTTAAAATCCAATTAATTATACGGGCCATTACCTATGAATTTCTGATAATTATTGACATGGGATTATAGAAAATACAATTGGTATAGCTCCAATCCAACCTGATTTCTAAGATTTTTAAAACCGAAAAACTACGTGTAAAAGAAAGTTTCCATCTATGGCTACTATTATTGAGGAACGAACACAAATTAAATAAAGCTACATTGTGGTTGAAAGCTGAATCGAAGTTAAGGCATTTTTAACCATGAATTTGTTATCTTATAATAAAATCTGATCAGATAACATGTTGCATCACTAATTTAATATTATTAAAATATATATGAATTTTATAAACTTGTTTAGACATTAAACACCTAATTGAATACGAAATTTCGTGATGTAGAGTTTTCTAAATCTAATTTATCCCATGTAAAAATGTCATCTCATCAATTAAAAGTGCTAGCTAATAGTCCACCTTAATAACAATGTCTCATGGGACAAGTTTTCAATTTGTATGTCATAATAAATTTACATCTGTGAACTATATATATGCACGAAGTGGATTTCAATTATGTCTTTGTGTAGTCAAACCAATTACGTCATTACACGTGTTAATATTATTATGGTTGCGTTATAATTAAAGAACACCTTGTAATACATATATTTCGTTTCTTAATATAATAATGGCCAGCACTATAAAAATCATTAGGACTCTTTTTTATCTTAATTTCATTGGTTAACTATATAGTTAAGAGGGGTCAATTAAACACTCAAAATATAATATAGAAAGATATCTGGCATGTGAAGTAGGACCAAGAAATTGATGTTTCCAAGTGGAAATAAAGACAAATTAAATGAAATAAACTTATATGATGACACCTTGTTATTTTATATAATTGATGTTTATGTGCAAGTTGAAAGAGATGTTATGAAAATGACTCTCTTCAAAGAGATAAGGGCAATTGGATAAAATCAACAAGACTTTGGTTTGTGCAAGGTATATAACTAGTCTTTGATCTTTTTATTCTATCTTAGATACCATCTTAGTTATATTTAGGTTGCACTCTTCTTATTCCCCATGACTTCTTTTGGCTTGTAAAAAGCAAGAGAAGTGTGTTTGAGAAGGGTGAAGTGGTGGTTGAGGGACATATCTAATTTGACATCACTTTAAAATGTCTCGACTTTTAGAAATTATTCCTTCCATCGAAATTATAATTAATTTCTTTCTCTATCAAAATATTGCATATATGTAGTATGTTATTTAGGTTATGTCATACTTCAAATAAAATAATATGTTGTATATGCGTTTTATTTTATCACCATAAAAAAAGGAAGAAGAAACACCCTGTTATTCAAACATGATTCAATTACATCACATATACTCAAATGCAAATTATTACATATGTACACTTGCAAGAATATAGTGCAAAAGTGCATCATGCAGTTAACTTTATAGTTTAACCTTGTATGGGGCATCCCTCGATTAGTATAGTACTATAGTGCACCATGCATACATGCATGCATGGGCATTTCTAGCTATGTAACTACTCTCTATAATTTGGATGATAAAGAAATCAGGGAAAGCATTTTTCAATGGAACATACAATTGAGAATTATTTAATTTGTTCTTTGTTTCATAGATAGAAATGTATAAGAGATGTATTATTGCCACAATAATGAGTGAATTTCAATATTCATTAAACTCAAAATTATAGTGTCAAATACACTTCTTTGTTAGATTGATGATCAACTTTTCTTTCCAATTGAGTAGCATATTTATCAATACTAGCTAGGATATATATGTAAATTTAACAAATAATGAGTAAGATAACAATAAGATGCGTAAAATCTATCGGAAAACACTTAGACTTCCACATACCTTAGTTATCTATTATGGAGTAATTTATTTTAATTCGCAGGCTGGGATGACCGGATGAGACCTAGCTAAGAAGAAAAAAAAACATACGAGTAGCAAAGGTCTTCCTAAAATGCAAGTTGCCAAGCGATAAAAATAGTATACAAATAAACATGCTATTGTGCTAGAAACAATGATCACAAATTCGCAATATGCTTCAACCAACCACCATGACTCACCACGCCTTGAGCTTGTGGCTATATATGATCCGTCACACTCAACATTTTAAAGCAAATTAAAAGTTGCATAAAAAATTTATATTAAAAGTTAATAAAAATTATACAAAGTACATGGAATTTATAATGGAAACATAATTTGCTCTTTTATGATTTTGTTGCCTTTTTCAATAAAATTTAGAAGTGGAAATAAAAAAAGAGCTGATTTTGTAGTGTATATTAATGGATTAAGGTAAAAGCCGCTATACTTATCAGTCGGCAATTCCTCTAATCCATTTTGTCTAGTTTCTAATCAGCAATGTTGAAAGTATTAGTGTGTAGGGTTAGTTGATGTATAGGATGTGGAGTTTCTTTATCCATTACATGTCATGCGATGTTTACAAATGGAAACCTAAAATCATCATGTCATTTCATCGATTCGGTATGTAAAACTTTATCTTTATTTGCCTACAATTACAAAGCATATTTAATTATGAATTGCTCCGAGTAATATTCATAGTCGATCACATACACTTAGCTAAAAAAAAAACCAACTATAATGAAATGACTTATAATTGATTAGTAAACTTTAAAAACATACTCAAATACTCCGTATATTTTTTAAAATGTTTAATTCTTTAAAATAAAAATTACATTAAAGTTAAAAATAATAAAAAAAAAAATAATAGTAAAAGGTAAATGGCGGACTAGAATAGTAGATAAATTATGTAAAATAATAAAGTATGCTTGATTAAGAGAATTGAATTGAAGTTACATAGGAAAGGTTATATATGCAACCATTGTGATTATCCATTGATCCTTATAGACTACTCCCAGTATTGTGTCACGCACTATTGCACAAGAAGTTATTGTCGCACATTAAACAAAGAAGACAAAAATTAATGTGACGGTTTATTTTTATGTAAAGGAACTATCAACTACGTACTTGCACTTATTTAAATTTTTGTGTACTAATTTTTAGATGAAAAAATATATATATCGAGTTTTTAAGTGGTTCAGAAATCTGTTTATTTTAAGTTAAAACAAAATTTTATTTTATCATATAATATAATTAAGTATCAGATAATCAGCTCAATCAAAATTCTGAGCTGATGATTTAGCTAGGCACATGAATAAGTTTTATACTCTATCACACTTCGTAACAGTAGAGCCCGTTAGCTAGACTTGAATAAATTTAAAATGGATTCAACATGATGCCCCATCTGAATGCTTAACATTTTCACTTAGAAAGAAAGGATTGAATCCATGTCTTCATGTCACACTAACTCTAATTAAATATTAGAGAATCAACTCTATC
Source organism: Suaeda aralocaspica (assembly GCA_016808085.1). Lineage (NCBI taxonomy): Eukaryota > Viridiplantae > Streptophyta > Magnoliopsida > Caryophyllales > Amaranthaceae > Suaeda > Suaeda aralocaspica. Next base: position 4,828,740 of record PYUH01000078.1, read on the forward strand.
AAAAGTCTAATTTGATAATTAAGGTCACCTAAAATAAGTTTTATTCCCTATCAATAAGATTGAGACAATATATTGAACACGTACAAGCCAACTTGAGGAAAGGACAATGTAACATACGTCCATATCCTTATTATACTAAACTTAATTTATTATCAAGATGACATGAAATAATAATAATAATAATAATAATAATAATAATAATAATAATAATAATAATAATAATAATAATAATAATAATGTACCAAAACTCATTCTTATTTCTTATGCACCAAGTCCACCAAAACAAAAGTTGGGACAAACAAAGGTGCTTCTTTTGTATTTATAATGGTCTTGGGATTTTACATTTGAGTTTAATTTGAGAAAGTAATCTAGTTTTCGGCAAATTGAGTCAGAACCAAATTAAGGTTTTCTCAATTTCGATAGTTAGTAGTCGTATATACCTTGTATAAGAGAATCATTTTAGCTTCATACCTTGATTATAAATGTCTGAACCTGTAGCTAGCTTTAATTTATGTACTGTTGAGATGTATTAAAATATGTGTAGTTTGTAGTATTGATTTCATAAATTTTACTTGGAAATCCGATTTATTTTTACTTGGAAATTAAATTTTACTTAGTTTTAGGACTTTTTTTACTATTTTCAATTCAATTTAAATGAATTTCAACCATTTCAGTTCAGTTCAATTTTTTAATTTTCTTCTTTGGCAAATAAGACTGGCCGCCCTTAGTAGTTGAGGTCATGACGTACGTATCGACTTCTAAGGGTTGATAACTATATATACAAGTAATTTATTTTGCTCATTTGAAATTATTTGAGCATTCTTTGCGGTGAGATAGATGGACATTCCCTTATTGCATTTCATGAAAGTATTTTATGGCTCAATCAACATACAATATATATATATAATGTCAAATCAAGTACTCCGTATTATTAAACAACATATACAATCAAGTACTCTTTAATAATAATGCTGCATGACATTAAACAACCAAATACTATGGGCATAACGAAAATAACGTTTGGACAAACTTTATTTTACCTTTCATTCATTTCACTTGGAAAGATCTTTGAAGTTATATGAAGTAGCTAGTTTAATGTATTGGATATGCTAACTTTCTTAGAACTAATTGAATTTATATGTTGTCTCATTATACGTAGTATATATTTCCTTATATAAATACAAACTTTAATTTCAAGAACAAAGGCATTATATTTTGTTCAAGCAAGTGATAATAGTATAATACTACTAAAGTACTATACCAAATTACCAACGTATGTTATTGTTTACCGTATAATGCTGTGTTTAATTGCTTTTTATCTTTAGGAAAAGTGTACGTTTCATATGTAAAAAGCTATAGAAAATTTTTACTAGTACATAGTTTGAGGGGATAAAAAGCTATTAAATTAGCTTTTAGGAGTCCCCCACTCTTTTTTGCTAAGGTTATACTTAGTATTTAGCTTTAGCTATTGTGGAAATATTATTAACTTTACTATTTNAATAATAATAATAATAATAATAATAATAATAATAATAATAATAATAATAATAATAATAATAATAATAATGTACCAAAACTCATTCTTATTTCTTATGCACCAAGTCCACCAAAACAAAAGTTGGGACAAACAAAGGTGCTTCTTTTGTATTTATAATGGTCTTGGGATTTTACATTTGAGTTTAATTTGAGAAAGTAATCTAGTTTTCGGCAAATTGAGTCAGAACCAAATTAAGGTTTTCTCAATTTCGATAGTTAGTAGTCGTATATACCTTGTATAAGAGAATCATTTTAGCTTCATACCTTGATTATAAATGTCTGAACCTGTAGCTAGCTTTAATTTATGTACTGTTGAGATGTATTAAAATATGTGTAGTTTGTAGTATTGATTTCATAAATTTTACTTGGAAATCCGATTTATTTTTACTTGGAAATTAAATTTTACTTAGTTTTAGGACTTTTTTTACTATTTTCAATTCAATTTAAATGAATTTCAACCATTTCAGTTCAGTTCAATTTTTTAATTTTCTTCTTTGGCAAATAAGACTGGCCGCCCTTAGTAGTTGAGGTCATGACGTACGTATCGACTTCTAAGGGTTGATAACTATATATACAAGTAATTTATTTTGCTCATTTGAAATTATTTGAGCATTCTTTGCGGTGAGATAGATGGACATTCCCTTATTGCATTTCATGAAAGTATTTTATGGCTCAATCAACATACAATATATATATATAATGTCAAATCAAGTACTCCGTATTATTAAACAACATATACAATCAAGTACTCTTTAATAATAATGCTGCATGACATTAAACAACCAAATACTATGGGCATAACGAAAATAACGTTTGGACAAACTTTATTTTACCTTTCATTCATTTCACTTGGAAAGATCTTTGAAGTTATATGAAGTAGCTAGTTTAATGTATTGGATATGCTAACTTTCTTAGAACTAATTGAATTTATATGTTGTCTCATTATACGTAGTATATATTTCCTTATATAAATACAAACTTTAATTTCAAGAACAAAGGCATTATATTTTGTTCAAGCAAGTGATAATAGTATAATACTACTAAAGTACTATACCAAATTACCAACGTATGTTATTGTTTACCGTATAATGCTGTGTTTAATTGCTTTTTATCTTTAGGAAAAGTGTACGTTTCATATGTAAAAAGCTATAGAAAATTTTTACTAGTACATAGTTTGAGGGGATAAAAAGCTATTAAATTAGCTTTTAGGAGTCCCCCACTCTTTTTTGCTAAGGTTATACTTAGTATTTAGCTTTAGCTATTGTGGAAATATTATTAACTTTACTATTTAGTTAGTCGTGTTAAACAGTCGCATTAAACCTTTACCTTGCCAACTATTCCGTCAATTTCAGTGGCTGATATGATAAAGACTCTAATGTAGTACTATGTTGAGTAATAAGTACAGGGTAAAAACTATTATTAGTCGTACCTTAATTGGTTAAATAGTCCCTTTAATCATTTTTGTGAATAAGGTGTGACCCAATTCACATTACAAAGGACAATAAAGTAGATCGGATTTGATATTCAATTATTAAAATCTAGTTTTATTTACGGGTTTAGTTGGGTTTTAAACTATGTATTTAACTAATATCGAATCAAACTTCATTAGGAGCAACAATTCTCGGCCACCCTCCTCTTAACTAAAACACTTGAATGACATATAAAAGATGGCTGGAGCTTCCTAATATATATACCTTTGCAGCTTTGTATGATCAAAGCATGCATGCACTTGTATTATGATTGAGGAAGCGTTCTCTCCACTTTGAAACGAAGCTGAAAAGATCTCAAGTCCAATTATAAGTTCAAATCGCACATCAGTTATATATAGACAAACCTATGTGGCACATGAGTTAAAAACAAACCAAGAATATCTCAATGATAAACGCCTATACGATCGATAGAGTTAGATTCAATGGCCGGATGCATGAGTGAGGGACATAAGGTGCCCTACCAGGGCGTACTAGAGGCTTTAACGCAAGAGAGATCATCGTCGTTATGTGAAGAATACCTATCTACTTTATAAAATTTCATGATTTATGATTAAAATGTGGAGGTGAAAAATAATAATAATAATAATAATAATAAAAGCTGCAAAAAAACCATGTTAGTGCATGAAATGATACAAGTGACTATTCTTTTTACTCGTACATGATATGATATGAGATGATACGGGGTACTAAAATTTTTTAAAAAGGTCCCACTATCTTATTTTTTGTGTTGATTAGTGATGATGAATATTTATGTAGGCGTAAAAAGCTACTGTAACCAAACATATGTTAGTGCGTGAAGAATCTTTGAAATTTGAGAACATTTTTATTGTTGATGGAACGACGACGGGAAATGTGAAGATGATTTTTTTTTTTTTTTTTTGAATTGATCGATATGATGTGATTACCAATGTTGAATTGGGTCATCAACTAACGGTATCATGTCTTCTTCTTGTTTTCTTTCATTATATACCCTCATCATTATCAATTTACCATTTTTTCAAGTCATCTTTCTAGTTCCCGATTATGCTTTCAATAGTCGATTTTGTCTGTGAATTGTGACTTGGGATTATTTGTGAGTTGAATGATAATTATTTTGACTTGATACTAACGTAACTATTGTAATTAACGAGAGCTGTTAAGTTACTAAAATGCTTCCCTCTAGGTTAGAGCAGCTCTGGTTTGCATATATGTTTTCTCAACTTAAAACTCCCTCATCGTTTCATAATATTTATATAGTTTATTAAATTTTTACAACTTTAATCATGCATAAATTTACATATACACCAATGCTGAACTGAATTGATTTAAAGCTGAAGTAGATAAGCCCGTAACCCACTCAACATTTTTTCATAATCATTATACTTTCTTGAAAATAAAGGTCTTGATAGTCCATTAGACATCTAAATGCCACTTTGACCTAAGTAAATGAGACTTAATTAGCCCTTCAAAACTAGGTAAATAGGACATATAATTAGGGAAATGGACTTCAAATATGGCCACAGTGCCATACTTTGATGTGATATCATTTTACTAGAGCATTATATATATATATATATATATATGAGGAAAGCTTTGCGGTCATATATTTAATTTAGGTCACAAACTTCATCAAATAATCCAATAATAATGAATGTTTGATACCCCACTAAATTTGAGGCTTAGTTAATTTTCATATTTTGGGAAAAACAAATAGCAAATGATTTTCTAAATTAGGCTTTAAGGGATCCATACAAAAGCTTGTGTTGGAGAATTGTTAATTATAAACCACATACAAATTTGTATTTGTATGTATGCTAATATATAATGAAAAGAGGTAGATGTTACATTCTATCATCAATAATCTAATACTAAACACAGTAAAATGCTACAAAATAAAATTGTGTATGGAGTAATTAACAAAATACTTTTTTTTTGTAATTGAACTCTATTTTTTCATGTAAAAAATTAGTCGTACAACTATTGAACAATAAATTCATATTCTATTAAATGATTATATCACAATCGATCGATCTCGATAGATTTTTTGAAACTTTCACTAAAATTTAAATCCCCATCATATCCTACGCCAAGGAAGTAACTTGCATCACCTCCTAATGATTTCAAATCATTCAAATGATATATTCATATAAACAATGTTTTCAACAAAGAATGAAGATCATTTAGCATATATGGACCAATAGTATGAAGCTTTGTGATGCAGGATATAAGCTTATATCATTGGTAAAGACAGCTGAAGTACGTGGATTTTGTGTACTAAACCATTAACAGTTGGTAAAGGATAGAAGTCGTCAGCAACTTCACCACCTTCAACTTCAAATTAATGCGTGTTATGGCCCTACGTATATAAAAACAATGTACCCTTATGCCATTTGTTTTTATTCTTGAGAGGAAAACGTTCTATTGGCCGGATGGATTTTATGAAAGTAAATTATTCAATAGAGGTAGTGCATTTTAAATACTACCTCTGTAATTTTCAGGGTTGTTCCTAAGAATTTAAGGGTCCGGGGCGAGTTTATGAATATGGGCCCTTTAAATTAGTTACTCTGTAAAAAAATTATTATTTTTACAATGAAAACAAATACATTTATAAAAATTTAATACTAAAATATATCTTACTTTATTTTAAAGTTAAGTATAATACTCCGTATATACTTTACATTATATTGTACAATACTTTATGTATGCAATAGATTCTTTAAAAAATTGTATATAAATTGTTTGAAAATTATATACTCATACAAGAAATATGTATTTCATTTCAAGTTGTTATAACTTGATAAAGATGATCTCATAAAATTTGGACAAAGTAAAAACTAGAAATAGATTATACCTTTCACGAAAAAAAAATACTTTGAAAATATATTAAGTGTATGTAAAAAAAAAGGAAAATTAATTGCTAAAATTGTTACTAAGAATATGCATAAGTTATGAATCTAATGTTGAAGAATAATTAGGGGACTTTGTCACTCGGTAATAAGATTATACTCCGTAGGAATTTACAAATTTCTATATGGATAAAAATGAGATGAAGGAAAAAAAATTTCTAATTACAAAAATTAAGAAAATAAAAAATGATTGTCATGGAATTAGAACCCATAACCATGCAAGAATGGACATCATAATTAACATCCAACATTGTTGAATAATAAATTTTCAAACGAATAAAAAATGCAATAGATGAAAAAAAGGAAAAAAAAATCTAATTTTAATAAAATAAAAATTATTTGTCACGGGATTTGAACCCATGACCACACAAAAATCTTTTAGTAAAAAGATATACCTAACAAATCAACCATTGAGCCAACACTACATTTATGTAGTATATTTTCACTGTTAAATATATATCTTTTTAACAGCCTTATAACATTTAATAATTTTGGGTCCTGGGCACGGGCCCCGTTCGCTCCGCCCCAGGCCCGGCCCTGGTAATCTTTTACTTACAACAAAGGAATATTTTATATCTTATAAATAATACCCATTTATTGTAAGTAAAAGATTACAGAAATAGTAAGTCTAAAAAAATAAGATCTTATATCTGAAAACATAGCAAAATGTATTCCGTATAATGGTAGGAAAGATTCTCAATGCGAAGGTGGCTATAATAAAATTTGAATTGTTAACTCACTAAGGTGGCACTAAGATAGTGAGTCGCATACTTTAACCACCAGATCAAGTATTATCTGATGTTTAGCACAAATAATAATGTAGGATGTATTTTTTATTTTTTGAATGAAAGGTACTCTGAATTTTACGAGTTAAATCATACTCCGTATCATTGAAATACTCATTTATGTACACCACACAATCACTCTGAAATTCTGAAAGATAAGCAGAAAGAGAAAGGGTAAAGAGTTTTTGCAAAAAGACAAAAACTCAGGTGTCAGCTTACCAAGGAATCCCACACGAAGAGGGAACAATAAAGTAATGATTGGTGCATCACCTAATTAAAATATATTACTCCATGGTTAATTTAATTTATGTAATTTGGATAATTAACTTTGGTGTTTATTATTACTGCAGCTCATAGTAACGTTTAGCACTTTAGCCTTATGTAAATATATATAAAAGTAGAGACTGTATTGTTAATGTATATTTTATGTGTTTTGCATATATTTATAGAAATATCATGTAATATCCTCCTTTAAACATCTCACTGTGAGATATGGGGAATCCCTCAGCCTTGTGTTGTCTCGAGTTTTTATAGTAAACACCATCTTCAATTTGACACAACTTTAAACACCCATCTTAATTCATCTTAATTTTCTTATGAACAACTTGCAATTATCAAATGACTAAATAAGAATGATGTATTAATTATAATTTATTCAAAATACTTTCCCTTAGTAAATTTATTTTATAGGAAAAATGAATAAAAGATATTACGATACTAACTTATACGGTACCTTTAGTATTTTAATATATCTTGTTAATTTTTATATCTATATATATCCAAAATACAATATTAGTTTATGTCACTTGACCACCATTTAAGAAAATTAATCCAAATTCATTTGTCAATTTAAAAATATCAATGTAATATACAACAAAGATCCAATTCATTTAAAATAGATAAGAGTTGGAGTTGTATCATTAATTTGCTAGATAATCGCATCCAAATCATATGGTGATTAATTTTCTCATGAACACATATCTTGTTGTACTTGTATGATAGGTCTTGCACTTTCAAATATAAACGTATTGTGAGATATTTGCAAATTATTGTCAAACTCCCAAAAAAATGTGAGATTTCTTTCTACTTAATTTTACAAGTTCTTTATTTGCTCTCTAGGTTTCCTATTCATTACTCTAACCAAATAACAATTAAATTTCCTGTAAAAAGACTCCTTTAAACATTATTTCATGAACAACATTTGACCATTTGGAAAAAAATATCTTCCGTTACAAAGTGTTAGGAGAACGTTGAAAGCACGGTTATGCAGTTTCATACATGTGATCAGGTTAGCTGAGTAAGTAATCACGTACTAACTTTTGTCCATTCCTTGATCGCTTTTTACTACTTGCACATATGCACAGCCATTACATTTCATTTTGCTAGATCCACATAATAATAGCTCAATTGCTCAAATGTTACATTTCTATTAGAACCAAATTTAAGTGAAGAAAAAAATGAAATTAAAAAAAATAATAAGTCACAAGATCACACAAAAACAAAAACAGAAAATGACCCACCTCTTTTCTTTATTTTCTTTGTTGGTGGGGGCTAGTGTTAATTGACACTCTTCTCCCCTTTTTATAAAGGCACTCTTCTCTTCCTCTCAACTCCTCACTCTTTTCTTTCCAACTTTCTCTCTCTAAAATAAAAAAAATAAAATAAAAAACCACCATTTTCTCTCTATTCTACAAAAAAAAATTCAGCACATCCGTGGGCAGTTTCACTTAATTTTATTTTTTTACAAAATAAAAAAAAAGTTGAAACCTTTTTTTTAAAAAAATTAGAACTGAAAGTGGATAAAAACTCACTCATACCTGCGAAATTTATGGGACTACTGAAAAACCCACCAACCAATTTTTAAAATCCAAAAAAAAAGAAAAAAAATTAGAATTTCTATAAACAATGAGTGATTTTCCTGTATTGGGATCAGGAAAACTAAATTCTGCAACTGAGCAACTTCAGTAGTAGCAGAAGTTAGAAACAATTTAAAAAAAAAAAAAATTTTTTTTTTTTTTTAAAAAAAATTTCATTATATTTTGGAGATTCACTATTACTTGTACTCTCTTCTCAAATATCAAAATCTCTCTCACACATGGGTGTTTTGGTTGTATGTGTATTTTAGTGGTCCAATATTTATGATATGAATCTTTGATTTATTAGTTTTGTAGCCAAAAAAGAAAGTTTCAACTTTGTACAAGAACAATTACAAAGTTTTAGCAATAAAGTTTTGATCTTTCAATCAACCATTTACTCCAATTTCAAGTATTTGGTTTTTGTTTGAGTTTTTGTGAGATCCAAGTTTTGATCTTTCAACAAAAAAAAAGTTGACATTTTTTTTGGTGGGTGTGAAAGTTTCTCCATTTCCAAGTTTTCTTCTTCAAAAAAGAGGTAAATTTAACTTAATTTTAGTTCTTATTGCTTGAATTTTTTCTCATTTTGCTCAAAAAAATCAAAGTTTATTATTCTAACATTGTTTTGATTTTTCTGTTTTTTTAGAGAGGTAATGCTGAGGAAAAGATCAAGACAAGTGACAAGTACACAAGCCATAGTAAATGAACATAGCAACAACAGTAACAATTCATGGCTTCCGCCTGAAAAATCAACAAAACCAACTTCATTTTTCTTAAATTCACCAAAATTCTTCAAGAATTTCTTCACTTCTTGTTCTTCACCTTTTCATTCTTGTGCTGTGAATGATCCAAATATGAGCCCTACTTCTATACTTGATACCAAATCATTCTCTGCATTCGCCAACTCTTTTTGGGTTGGCGAAAACAACACCAACAAAAACCCGAAAACGTTGTCAACAAATTCACAGCATTCGTGGGAACAACCAAGCAACACAAAGGGAATCGGCCTTGCTCTCATTGACGAAACCAGCAACACCAGCAACACTGGCAGCAACATTGGGTTAGAAACTAGCAACGCTAGCAACAGTGGCACGGTTTCTAAGCAACAGAGGAGAAAATTAGTGGTGTTTGGTTCACAACTTAGAATCCAAGTACCTCCCCTGCCTCCATCCTCTGTTTTCCCCTGTTTTTCCCCTGAATCACCTAGAGAGTTTGGGATCAAAACTCCTAAAAACAGTTTATGGCCTTTTGGAAACAAAGACAATTCCCAAGTTCACCCTCATGATTCCAGTGAAAATGGTGTTGTTGTACCAGGGAATGATTCCCTTTCCTTGAGTGATATGGAATTATCAGAAGATTACACTTGTGTAATTTCTCATGGACCAAATCCTAAAACTACTCATATTTTTGGGAATTGCATTGTTCAAAGCTGTTGTGGAGTTGTTGGGTCTTCTTCTTTTTCATCAAGGAGAAATGGGTATTTGTCCAAATTCGGGGATTCGATTCCCTCGGATGAGAATTTCCTCAGTTTTTGTCACCATTGTAAGAAGAAGCTTGGTGAAGGAAATGACATTTACATGTACAGGTATATTACCAATTCATTATTTTTCACTGCTTAAATTTTGTTGAAAAATATCTGATCCTTGTAAATACTACCTCAATATCATAGTTATAACAATTTGATATAAGATAAAAAGGAAAAATGTTACATCATTGAAAATTAATATGACACGGAGGTAGTAACTAGAAATATAGTTAATATGATGTTATTGAAGTATATGCTCTTTGTTCCTAATTAGTTTTCACCCAAACATGGTAATAAATCTAGTAATTTGATAACTAATGTAGAGCATATAATGCTATGTTACCTGTGTTTTCAAATTGTTTTCACCCAATTACCCAGACAAGGTAACTTAAACTAGTATATGATAACTAAATTATAATATATCATAAAAATTGATGATTTCTATTGCTCTTCAATTATTGTGGTTAATTTAAAAATCTTATCTTGTATCAAGTTTGCCATATAGGTTGTGTGTTAGTCTTATTAAATACTTGGACCATTTTTTATTTATTATTTTAATTATGATCCAATCAATCATTGAACCTTTGGGCATATTGTTCTAGCAAGTAGGTAGTATAGCATAGGATTGTAGGTACCTAATGAATTGGATCACTACTATGAATTCGTGAAAATTATACTTGATTTGTTTGGATGAATCATTAACGTACAAGATATAAATAATAGGCTACATTTGACTTTATGACGAATATGATCTGTTTTTTTGATTAAAAGCCTAATCAATCGCGCGTGTTTTTCATGAAATGCAGAGGGGAAAAAGCCTTTTGCAGTCAAGAATGCCGTTGCCAAGAAATGCTTTTTGATGAAGTGGAGAACTAGAAGTTTGTTCTCAAAATAACTTCAGCATCTTCAAACAAGAATTAGCTACCTAAAAAAAAACCCATAAAACCCAATTTTTCCTACAATATTGTTGAGTATAAATGAATGACCTAGTTGTAATGTAATGTAATGTTAATTAGTAGTATCTTTTTTGTTCTATAATTTTCCTTTCTCTACTCTATTCAATGTTGGTTTAGTCTCTAAAAGAAGTTTTTGCCATGTAATGTGTGAGTGAGAAAGAGGAGATGCTTGAGGTATGATAGTTGTGAAAGAAATTATAAATGTAGAGTTAATTTCTCATGAAAGTGATGACCTAAGTTTTGATTCTCTTTTTTTTTTTTTTTTTTTTNTAATTTTTTTTTTTTTTTTTTTTTTTTTTTTTTTTTTAATTTCATCTACTCATAGTTTTTGGTTTTCGGTGGGAGATGTAGATGTTTTTTTTCTTTTTATCTTTGACATAAATTGTTTAAAATGCTCATCAATCATGCATAATAAACAAATCCTTCACCAATACATTCAATGAGTGTACAATGAAATTAAAGTTTTTTAGATGATTATTTGGTTCTTTTTTTTCACTAGACTAGAGGGTAACAATTACGAGTATTTATTTAGAAGTTGTGCAATGATTTAACGTAGACCATATATACAAAAGGATTTTTTTTTTTTTTTTTTCATTTTTCACATTATAATAATAGCCGAGCCGAGGATGGCCCCCACAAATGACTTATTCCATTAAAGCTATGTCCTGTCTTGTTTGTCCATCTTCGTTGATCAATAATTATTTCTTGAGACTCATACCAATTAAATTTGTCGAATTTACTTTAGTTGAGTAATCATCCAAACAACCACCACAATTGATAAGAGCCAAAATACATGACATAACCAAGAAATTCAACTATTCGCTTTATATTACTGAGTAGGTAAAAATACCCTATATTCCAAAACGTTACCTTTCAATAATGTTACTATGCCTTTAAGCCCTTGGTAGGTTTAACGTTGTATTAAGATATTTTTTATATAATTATATACATTCACTATTAAATATATTCCACTAGCCTTATTAAACGTGTCATTGCATAGTTTTCACTATCTACTACTCAATTTTCATATAAAAGTTCAAAACTTATAAACTATGATAACAATGATAATCATAATCGTTATACCATATTTTTAACAATGATATGTACTCCGTACATAGTATCATATAATACAAAGAGTCAAAGACTTGTGGATTTCTATGTTATCCTTTTGAAATTTACAGATGGGATATCATTTCGTTCATTTACATGGGTATTGAAGAAATTTGATTACTATTTCCTAAAAAGAACTTGCACTTAATTAACACACCCAAAATCATAATTAGTCTCCATGATTTCATCAATTAGGCCAATTAAGCCAAACTTTTAGTGATTCCCCTACATCACCAACATAATAATAAGCTATTTATATAATCTTTATTACTCCATAATAATGTTTAAGGGAGTGGTGGATCCAATTTTTACCAAACTTGTCTTACATATTAAGGCCCTTGTGACTTTGAGCTAGCTTGCATATTATTGCGTTATTGCCTTTATTATAAATGGAAATATTCTTACTTCGTGCCTTCTTATTATTATTATGGTTTTATGATCATAATAGCTGATCATCTAGTGGCGTGCATTGTGACTAGCTTTTAGTTTAGGAGTGTAGTGGATCCCATTTAGCGATTATCTCAAACATTTATGGGAATAATTTACACTCATTAGTCTTTAGGCTAGCTCTTATTTTTGGTTAAACACTAACTACATACCATATTATAAATAACAGGATAAGGATCTATGTGGAGTAGTTAACAAAATGACAAGAGTTATCTACAAAAATCTGACTAATTTACCGTCTTAAAAGTCTTACGTAATACATATTTCGTATTACTTGTAAGTTTTGAATCAATTCAGTTCAATTTTATTAGATTTTTCTTAGTTAACCAGTTTGATGCTTTGATTTAGTTTAACTCCGACCCTTTCAAAACTCTTAAAGAACAACAGCTAAGACTCTCTCTCTCAGGTACACTAGATTCAACTCATTACGGCCTTATATTCCATTTAAATATCTAATCGACCTTGCGTGCACTTGAATGGGCCATAAAATTTCTTGGTTTAGAAATATGATTTCATATTGAGTGTGTGAGACCTGAACTATATATTGATTAAAAAATTGATTTAAGTACTTCATACTAATTTCAATCAGAGATGACATAATAACTGTAATAAGGTAGAAGTATTAAAATTTGACTTGTGCAAGTTTTTGGGAGATCATCCTCTTGAAAGTCTCATAAACTATGTTTGGCTAACATATCCATTTATCCAAATCTTCATTCATTAATTATGTTATTAATAATTATCCTGAGTCCTGAGATTTCAAATACTCGTAAGATCCTTTAATATTTCTTTAATATGGCATATAACGTAACGTATTAGAGTACTCCATACATAATAATTTTATTAAAAACAAATATGATCATTAAAATGGTGATTTTAGGGTCAAACAAATGAATGTATGAAATCTATCTTTCAATATAAATCTGATTTTTTTCTCTAAGATTTTTATTTGGATTTGAAGGGAAGCGGTACAAAATTGATTTAGCTTAGTAAGTACGTACTAATGTATGCATGTACTATAAATAATTTAATTTTATATTGTGTAGATCTTAGCTCTGTGCAACAATAAATAATTGAAACCTTAGATCAAAACGACCATGCATTGAAATTAGGGCATGTTTACTTCGGTTTAAAATCCGTTCAATTCAATTTAGTTCAGTTCAGTTGAGTTCAGCTCTTATTTTGCTATTCATTAATCCTTCATAAAAAACTTTCAGCTCAGCTCAATTCATTTTAGTTCACTTCAGCTGAAAATTGATGTAATGTATCATGTATTTGTACCCACCATTGTTATTGGTCCTAAAATGTCTCCATCTAATGATCAAATCTACAACTTAAATATGATGTGGCTCCCCTTCCCCACTTCCATAACTTATCAGTACAGGGAAACTAAGCAGTCATCAATCATTACTGTTACGACTATTAATCAATGATATCATGGCATACTATTGATTAAAATCGAGGACTTGTATAAGATACATAGTAGTTGTAGGCCACAAGTCCGTTTTCCCTCTCTTTCATATGTAAAACGCCGCATTACTCTTGTGAACCATTCGTACAAAAATAGATATGTGTAAATATATGAATAAAATTTAAAGTAAGTACGTTATGTTATCACTCAACGCAATAAAAACGATAATTCATCACGACGGACAACTAATTTCACTATACAAACCGGTTTACCATGCACAAAATACAACCGATTAATTTTAGGCAGAAATTTTGCCATCACGCCGTTGTGTGTTGCTATTCACATTGATTGCCTAGTACAAGACCTCGATGGTGTCATTGATATTCTTAGCTTGTTGTTCAATACTTCTATCCACAATAACTTATAGTTGAACTACTTATCCTTATTGGCCGTCTACTTAGAATTTAAGATTTCATTCAACATTAATAATCAAAATTAATCTTCGACAAGTCACATTGCAAATCATCTACTAGATTAATCAGTTTCTTAACGCTATCGCACGTTCATTGTTCAATATCAAAGCAAGCTTAATGTCATACAGATTCCCTATTATTATACAGTATTGTGTCTTCTGCATTCTACTTGTCTTCAACACAGACAAAGCGTTAGTTGGCTTATCTTTCGTGAACATATATATATCTTAAAACAAATCCAGCATAAACTACTCCTTAACTTTATTGAATTATTGGTTCGTATGGTAGAGCGTAAAACACCAATGTTTTTTGCATTTTACATTATCTTAGTCCTTTAAACTTCCATGCCTCGAAGGCCATAGTCCCTCAAACTACCACATTTGTCTGTGGCCTCTTGAACCCAGAATAGCTTCTCAAGGTTGCTATTTTGACTATATAGGCACAATGTAAAAATTTTAGATATTTTTTTTTCCGAGACCGAAAACCTCCGGAAACTATAAATCACAGCCTTTGTTTTCGACTTTTGCAGTGCTATCCCGAGCTCAGCCTTATTTTCACTATATTTTTTTACCACATGTTCTAGGGGACTACTAGAGTTACCACGATCTACCTCTAAAAACTAGTTATCAGCCTTGTTTTTGGGATATTTCAATTCAAAAAAAGGGCACACTTGTATTTTTTGCTCTAATAGAGCCTTTTTTTGGCCTCTTAAACCTCAAAAGGTTGTTCAAGGACCTTTATTTATCATAGGTGCACCGTGTAAAATTACAAAATTATTTTTCTAAGACCCCGTAATATTCGAAAAGTTGACTCATAGCCTTCATTTTTTGCTCCTGAAGGGCTATGCTGAGTTATATTATTACCGCCTTATTTTTCTTTGTCTTGTCACATGTTTGGGTGACCAAAGAACTTTCCAAGGTTGATTCTGACCTCTAAAAATTAGTTATCAACAATATTTCAAAAATAGCTGCTTAAGGCTCCTCTTTTAGTAATTGGGATACCATGTAAAAATTTCGAAAAAAAAATTCGGTAACTTGATCGAAACCTCTGAAAATAGTTACTTATAATTTTTATTTTCCACTCTATTCAAAAATATTTTCCCTCAAATTTGAAAGGAAAAACATTTTTCATCACAATGGAAGAAAACATTATCCCTTACAGTTGAAAAATAATTGATTATTAATTTAATTAAACAATTAAAAAAGTTTATCATGGAAAATAATTTTACATTCAAAAACAATAAAAAAAATATTAATAAAAATGAGTTATCCGAGGAAAAACAATTTCCTAATAAATGGGCTTTATGGTGTTGTGTTTGGTAGAAGGAAAAAAGATATTTCCTAGAAACTCAAATTTTCAATGGGAAATAATTCACCCATTCCCCCCTTGATGAGTCTAATTTCCCATACTATTTTTTTGAAATTGCTATTAAGTCATTGAAAATTTTTCCATAATTAAAATGATAAAAAATTCAAATTTATTTTCTAAGAATTACATATTCTAATGATGTTAACACTAAGCCAAATTCCTATGGAAATCAAATAGGTAAAAATCTCCTATAAAATATGATTTTCTATGGGATATAACTCCCCATGGTGAACCAAACGATACATGAGCCTTTGAGTGTAAAACACTAAAACCAACGTTTGGAAGTAAGTAGGAGTAGGTCAATGCTAATAAGAATTCTAAGCTAAGGGTGAGGGGTAGCATCCAAAAAAAAAAAAAAAGAGGATTGGCTACATTTAACTATACAGTCCATTGGCTACATTTAACTATATAGTCCATTGACTACATTTAACTATTTAAGCTTGCATAGTTGTATGCCCATGCTCTGTTTTCATCTAACAGACATGAAAACTCTTACACTTACTAACGACACAGGGAAACTCTTAGGCTTACCAACAACACTCAAGACAAATTTTTTTTAAGGCAAATCGGGGTCCGAACAACTTCTCGCAATCCGAAGGGCTATTTTTCACACTTGTTGAGAGATTTTGCCTTCCTGACAAATTGGTCAAGAAGTTTACATTATGAACCAAGGGTCAGGGAAGGGCCCCTGGACAATTAGACATTTATTTGGTGTTGAAATAGACACACAAGGCATATTGGAATCACAATAAATGCATTAGTTTCAAAACCTTTCGTAGAGGGTGCAATTCATTTTATAATGGAATCCACCCCATAGTCTTCCAGCGTTTCCAAGATCATGTAGGTAAAAAGGTCAGGGAAGGCCCATGACCTTTCAGAACCAGGACATGAGCCATCGACTGTCATGAGCCTTTCTTTATTTAATCACACCACCTTTTTTCATACTTCGCATTTAGACATTTAGTGTTGCTAACTATACAGATCTAAACCAACGACCATGCAGCACAACAAAAGCAACAAAATATTGGCTAGACCTCACATAAACCACAAACTCAGCATAACATGCCATTAGCCATGAGTAGCCAATAGATGGTAAAAACCTGGGTCATTGTTCTAGCTTGTTCTTGAACGGAAGCAATGAAAACCAAACCTCTCAAGGAGGTAGGAAGAGATGGTAAAACCAAGAAACAGAGGGTGAGACTCATGAGAGTAGACAGTTAAACACTCAACTAGCAACACACAGCTTACTCCAGTTCTCAAAAAATGATATTTAACTGAAAGCTACTTGTGAATAATTGATGTATTACTCCCATTCCTTGATATAGGGTAAGGAAGATGGAGGACTAATACACTAAAACATGCTCAAATATGCTAATGGAAAATCCTTCCAATTCAAGCATCAAAGCCAAATCAACAAAACTCGAGCAGAAAGATTCATCGAAAAGGTCTTAAACATTATGAAAATAAAGAGTCTACAATGATAATTAACCTGAAAACAACAATTACGGAAAAAAGGTCTACATAGAAGATAGATGCTCAACTAAGGAAGGAATAAGAAACATACATAGTCCATAGCACAACTTAGAAATCTACTAGTTCAATGAAAATACAAACACAAGACAAACAGCTAGAATAGCTACAGCACAACAGACGGTTCCACAATGCAGTCTACATAGCACATTCCATATCCTTCCTCTAGAGACGGAACTAGCCAACTGCAAGACAGAAGTAAGAAAACATTACTTAACAATCTTATACAAAATTTCAAGAAAAATAATCGAAGGAGGCCTGAATGCACCATTTTATCTTACCTTTGACAAAGCTGTAGGTTCCCACGAGTCACTTGAAGAAAAGATGGAGGCATCACCAATTAGGAAAGACTAGAAAGCTACAAACTTTGAAAGGAGGAAGTGCAACAAAAGCTGATAGAAAAAGCTCAAGACGCAGAAGAAATTACTACTACAAGCACTAGCCATGTGCTAGGCCATCTTTACCTCTCAAAAAACCAGTAAAGAAAGCGAGCACAGGTTATCTGACACTACTGTTACCGAGAGTCAAAGCTAAATAGAAGCAGAAAATAGAAAAGGAACAAGTGAATATTTAGAGGGAATAGCGTTAAGCTTTTTAAAGGCTATCAAAGATAGAGAATAACCAAAGAGGATTAAAGGTAAGAGTTAAAGAAACTAATTAACCTATGATTTGCAGGTAAAAAGAAGAGTTGTTGAATTCAACAAGGTGAAAAAAATAAAAATAAAGAAGAAAGTCAAAAGATCAATATGTTCAGATGTAAATCTCTACATTATGCACAGAAGTTAGATTTCGAACCTACAGCTAAGAGTAATGGTCAGAGAAACTTGAAATACTAAGTGTTGGAATTTATCTATACTTGGCACAATCAAGATAACCAAGCTGAAGAGATTTTCCTTCACAAGTCCAATGGACAGATGAGTTGCTAATTCAACCATGTCCTGTAAACATGGAATAAACTATTGCATCTTGTGCTCTTCTTCTACCTTCAGGATTTTAAAAGCAAACCAATTAACTACCAGGCTACCAGTGCTACACCCCCTCCGCAACATACCTCTTTCTACCATCAAACGCTGAATCTATACCGAACCACGTTACTTTAACAGTAAGGAACCCAGAAGCCTGTCGACTACCAGCTGCAACCATGATCTTGTGCCTTTGTCTACTGTATAGACACTAAACTTTAAAACCAAACTAAAAACCATTTTATTTTCCTCTATATACACATCTACCATTCTACTAGCACCTAAACCTTCATCCCAAACACCACCTCAATCATCTGCAACATCCAGATTGAGGATCCGGCGGAGCGTCTTTGTAGCGGAGTCATCATCATTAAGGAAACTGAGGGATGATCTAGCTGATTCTCTACTGGGGGAAGCAGGGGCTGACTTAGCCATCGGCTGCAGGTTCAAATCCGACTCTAAAGCAGGCAATTCAAGTGACACAGTCCTTTTCGCCTTTAGTGAGAACTTAGGCATGGGCAGAGAACTCGGAGGGGGTGAATTCGAGTAAGCAGGACCAGCCCAAAGCTCCGAAAATGACAAACTCTCCCTCGACGGTTTCTCCTTACCATTCACTTTCAAGCTAATAGGGATTGGGCTACTCCTAACCGCCTTCTTCGACGACTTAACCACACCCTCACTCTTCGATTTCCCACCACTCTTAGCACACGGAGTTTGCTGTTTTGGGGACACAAAACCATGGGTCATCACTGGAGCCCCAAAACTCTTAACCGGGCTAGGAAGTAAGCCCATACCAGATTCAAAAGCCCTACAACTGACATCCCTAAAACCTCCATTAGGAGATGACCCAAACCTCTTTACTCTACCACTGTAATAATGATTCCTGTGTTGCGCTACTGCTACTAGTGTTTCCATTTCAAACAGCTAAAAAACACTACACCAAATTTCACTTCTTTATTAGCTAAATTTCAACACTAATTTGCTAATAAATAACCTCTGATTTAACTCCTTTATAATACTATTTTCAGATCTAAAGCAAGATGAAGCATCAAAACCACCAAATAAACTGTAACTTTTTTCAATCACTAAAAAACACCACAAAATCAAAAACCCAGAAACTGAAATTCTCTAGATCTTCAACAAAACAACCTCAACAAACTATCGTTAAAAACTGAGCAAAAAATGAACAAAATTTACCCAATTTTTTGAGATTAGATCCACCAAATGAAACTGCAAAATTAAAACAGACAACAAAAAAAGTTAGAAAATTGAATAAAACCCAAATCATAAAAACAGAAATAAATCATGGGTTTGTAAGTTACCAGATCTAAGAGTGAGAAATTTGAGACCTTTTTGAGGGCTCGAAAATTAGAGAATAGGAAAAAAAAAATAATAGTGAAGTGATTATTTTTATTATTATTATTATTGTAACTGAGTGGTGAAATGATGCTTATAAATATCAAAGTGAGTGAAAGAGAAAGAAGAGAGAGTGATGAAAGGAGGAAGAAGATGAAAGGGATGAAGGAAGTTAAGGAGGAAATGAGGGAAGATGAAGAAGTGATGATATTATTGTTGAGAGAAATAAGTGAATGAAAGGTGGTGGGATGGATGGTGGGGTCTATTTGGTCAAGTGTGGTGTGTTACAAAAGGTTGGTTGGTTATATTTTTTTTTCTGAAAACTTCTAATCCAATATAGGATGAGTTGGGGACCAAATTCATGAAAACGAAATCAAAAGATGGGTACCTGATGAAAAAACAGTATAAGATATAAACTGTGAATTGATTTGACGATTATACCGATAAAATTATTTAGTTTGATTGAAATGTACGAAAAAATTAAAATGAATTGGAACGTAGTATGATATTGTTCAAATTGTTTCGATTGATTTGTGAGTTTAGTATGTCTAATCTATCTGTTGTAAAACGTGATCAAAAAGTTTAGTATGATGTAGTTGTACAAAGTTAAGAGAAGTGTGAATAAGGGGTTTGACATTCTATTAGTCCATTTTTAATATTCCCACTGACCATATTTGTTTAGACGATATGGAGAAAAATCGTAGGAAACCATTATGAAATAGACGAAAATGAAGTGTTGGTCTTCTTTTTGTATGACTTACTTGGGACTTGGGAGGGAAATGATTTGAATAGAAAAAAGATGAAAAGTTAGGAAATTTAAAATAAATTTCCAATAAAATAAACGAGTATATTATTTTTGCCAAGGTAATTTGGTTTAAATTTATTTAAAAAAATTTAATTAAATAAATTATTTACAAAAAATGCAAACAATCATTTTTTGTGACACATTATAAGCTTATTTATTTTATAATTTCTAAACCAATTTGTGAACTTTGTATTATTCATTCATTTTATCAATATTTTTTCAAATTGGCCACGTTAACTTATTTTCTTTCCTTTTCTTTTGCTTAATTTCATGTTCTCACCACAAACGTATATGAATTTATTTTATTTTTTTGAGAAAAAAATCATTTATGATTTAGTGTGATAGTATTCACATTTTATGATGTGTATTTTTTTATTTACATTTAATTACATACATGAACTTTCACAATTATTCATACGTTAAATGTTTCATATACTATTAAATCACATGCAACACTTTGGTCAATTTGGTGTAGACAAATATTACATGTTATTTGATGTAATTTATACTTGAGTTTATCAACAATTTGACTTAATTTTTACCTTACAAGCACCCTACAGATTTTAGATTCAAACCTTGACAAAGTGAAGGATTCTCCTATTTTCCTCACGCGTTTAAGTAATGTAATAGGTGGGGATAAAGACATGATGATGGGCGCTATATGAATATGATGAGGTTTCTACTTGCTAGCATAATGTGCATAGAGGTTAAGTGAGATTAGCCATGCGGCATACTCATCTATAATGAGAAGACAAAGGTATAGTTCACGAGTTGACTCATATATATATAATTCGCGTATTTCTGTGTAGTAAAAATTATCTGTTATAGTGAGAGGATTTTCTACCTTTCAGTCGGTACTTTGTTGTCAAAAAACTCAACTTTGTTTACTTTTTAATTCCTTACATACGGGAAAAATAAAACAAAATCGTGCGTCATACCAACTAGTTTGGGAAATGTCGAACATCGTAGGATTCAAATAATCAGAATTTGGGAAATCTGCATTGAACCAACATTACAACGTATATATATTGTAAAGTCTAGTTCCATTATTGTAATTTTAGGACTAGAAAATTAATACTTCACTCTGTAACATAATATAGAGGGGACAATAATCAATTTGTATGTTTTTGTAGTTGACAAAAATAAAAACAAAGGGGACATTATAGAGTAGGACATACATATTCTTACAATAATCCAAGTTGGGTCTCCCTTAATCATGTATCGTCTTAATTGCTTCACAATCTAATAACAACATTATTCACTTACAGCTTTGAACAAGCTGCAACAAATAATTGTGAATTATTATTGCGAAGATGAAGGGTAATTCTGCAATGTCTTTTAATACTGTTGTATTAGAAATGTGTGGATGAAGTTCCTTTCGTGTGAAATTGCACTCGTTGGATTATTTCATACACTCAACTTGAGCGTTTTCCATGGCTCTAAAAACTTGTAACTAGAGATTCGCTTCATGCTTGCAAATTACTCGTTCCAAAATCGAGTAAAATGGGATCAGATAAAACCATATCGAATAGATGAAAATTAAAAATATTACGAAGTACATACAGTTTATATTTCGAAAACTAGGTCATCTACTTATTATTATTACTCCGTTTTTCCAAAATGATAAATTAGGTATTAAATGTCTCTTTTTGAAAGCCTAATTTCATATCCGTCCACATATAATCACATTTGGATCGATAAATTTCCTTCATTTGATTTTTTAAGGTGAGTTTCATATTAAGACTACATTACTTTTTATTTTATATTTGCGCTTATTTTTCATTATAATTTCGTGATTTCTGAGTCGTTATAATACTACATATAGTCATTTTAGTTCAAACTCAATTTATTTTAGATCAAAAAAGCATGATAAAAGCAAATTTTTGCATCTAAATTGAAACCGGTAACTACTTTGTCATTGTTTACCTTCTACTTTGTCAAAAGATTCATAGAATGAGAGAACAATGATAGGGGACGTAAACATGTCGGTCATAACAACATGCTTCACCGGTGACTGCCGATTAGCTAAAGTATATATAAATATCGAATATGTGTTTCCATTTTTAGAGCCTGAAAATACATTAAATGAACGATTTTATTTAAGAATAAAGAAAAAAGGACGAACAATTATGAAAGTAAATTGGGGTTCTTTACTTGCGGGGGTACAAAAAGCACAATAAAGGAAGCCCATTTTAGCCTTTTTCATTCATGTCAATTTACTTGTTTTTAACTTTTGTTTCCCACGCCGAAAGCTACACTAAACAACAATTACTTATCTTCAGTCACAATTTTGCACTTATTTATAAAGTTGTTTAGCTTTTCAATGATATCCCCTTAATTTGAATCACTTCCTTCTTAAATATTACTCCCCTTAGTAAAAAAAATTGGTTATGGGTCTGCTTATGCTATACTCGTAGTTTTAGAGATGTCAATCAGTCGATACACTCGTGAACAAGTTCGGTTAAAGTTTGGTCAAGCACCATTCATATATATTGAGTATAAACAAAATTTTCAAGCTCGATTACTACACGAGCTTTACTCGTACAACTTATTGCTTAGCTCATTAAGGCTCGCGAATAGCTCGTTCATAGCTTGTTTATGAGCTCGGTCATAGCCCATTTATAGCTTGTTTGTAGCTCATTAAAGCACGATTATTTAAGGTAGTATGATTATCGATTACAAACATAAATGCATTGTATTATATTTTATTCCTTCTAAATTTAATTATTTGAATAAGTTGATTGCTTTAAACTTTTAACTTTTATTAATGATGTTGCATAAATTTTGCAAAGATATGATTCAAAAATGTGTAGAAGGCTCGTTTATTCATAACCTCGTTTACTTATAGCTTTATTTGAGCTCGAGCTCGAAAAAAATAAACGAGCGAACGAGCCGAGCTCAAACACTACAAATTTAAACGAGCCAAGCTCGAACAACAATTTTGAAAGCTCGGTTATGCACGAGCTCAGCTCGAGTTCAAACTCAATTAATAGTTACCAAGCCTAGCTCAAATAAACTATTACTCGGCTCGGCTCGTTGACATTCCTACGTAGTTTATTGTTGGTTACATACTAACACATAAGATTTTGGGAAGGTAATAGTATTAGATTATATTTGCTTATTAGAGTTTTGGACTTTATGGTTAAAATATTACTTTTGTTCACATGATTTGATTGCTGAATTGAATAATTGATTGTGTAAAGATGTTTGGTGAAACTTATCTGATCGCTTAGAGTTTGGTTTTGTAAAGTAAAGTGACATCTAAAGACATTTCATTGTTTTTTTTAATAACATTTTTTAAATTAATTTGTTAGGCTCGAGTATATGGGCATGCAAAATATTAATTTAATTTCCTTCTCTCAAAAATTCTAATGAAAAAGTTCCTTCCCCCAGTTTTTGCATTTGAGAGATTTGATTAGAATTTTTCGTAGAAAACTCTCTTCAAACCTTACTCACCAATGGCCGATAAATGTAAATCTATTCAAAATTCTTTTTTCCCTCAAAACCTCGCTCTATCAAACAGCCCCTTCGCCTCAGGCTTTTTTGGATATAGATCATGATTCATGAGAGCATACGAGGAGAAAAGATGACTTGGAAAGTCTCCTTTTAATGTTGCCACTTGACGCTCTTTGTAAGGCTCTAATGCACATCAATTATGATCTCAAATCAAATATAAGTGCTTAGTATATACAATGCGTATGTATCCGCTATGAATCAGATGCATAATATTTGAAAAGAAATGTTAGAATTTAACCACAAATTCATTACAATTCGAATATGACTAATCTTTGAAGGGCGGAAGAAGTAAGGAATTAGGAAATACAATGTTCACAATGGTTCGAATCCAATATGGATTTTTCCATATGCGACATCATCTTATAATAAACCCCTTATTCAACAATTCTCTCATCAACAATAGATGAGACCCATTATTTAACACACAATTAATAATATTTATTTCTCCATCCATTTTTAAATGTTTGATACGTTTATAATCTTAACACTATTCATAAGATGAGAAAATCTTGTAAATTACTTTCAATTTATAAAACATAATATATAGTTATATGGAGTCTCGTTTGATTCGTCTCAATGAGTATGTTATTATTATTCAATTATTTTAATTTTTACATACATACAACAAGAGATATTTAATGTTAAACAAGTGCATTAGCATGTGTGCAAGTTAAAACGTATCAAACAAAAGGGAACGCATGGAGTAATACCCAACTAAAATGTTAACTCACTTATACAATTTACTCACTAATTTCAAACTCCTCTAAATTTTTAAAGCTCCCCACACCCCACCCCACTAAGACACTAACAAGAAGGGATTTGATTTTCAAACCTCAAAATATCACATACAAACCTCTTATAAACCTCTTGTTGTGAATGCTATACCTACTTAGTGTACTAGGAATATAAGCTACGTTGTTATGGACAGTGTAGTATTATTTAAATTAAGTACAAGTAGCAATGTCTTTGCATGATCTTTATTGAAAAGTGGTAAGAAGAAACAATTTATGTAAAAGGATGAAAAAGAGTACTCCTTTCCTTGCAAATTAGTTGTAACATTTGGATTTTGGGAGTCAACTTAATAAACTTTAACCATTTTTCTAGACAAGTATATAATATGTAAGGTAGTCATGTAAAATATTGTTAGATTCATCTCAAATTATAGTTTATTAAAATCATTTTTTTTATAATTTTCTTAATTATACAATTTGAGTTATTAACGGCCAAAATTGAGTAATGGCAACTTTGTTAAAAGAAATATAACAAATAAAAAAAGGATTATTGTTCATGTATTTAGCCAAAAAAAAAATATATATATATTTGTACTCTAAGGATGAAAACGATTGTACTTCTTTTTGTTGACAGGAATAATACTTGTACTTCATGAGCCTATAAATTAAGTCACTTCCATCAAAGATTTGTTGTAAATTAGAATTTTTTAAATTGAAGTAAAAGGCAATAATTTCTTTGTCGATTGGAAATAACGTGATAGAAAATCCTGGAATAGAAGTTTTACCTATAAATTGTTAGATGCTTTTGACAAGGTAAACATACTCCAATTTACCTATAAATTGGTAAGCCTTAATTATATATACTCCAATTAAAGTAGTACATTGATATCTCCACGTAAGTAAACTCGTCTTATCCATAAAACAAGGCAAAGATGTGATATTCCAACTAAACTAATGAATTATGGGAAGGAGTTAGGTCAATCGACTCATCTCCTATATTTATATTTATATTTATAACATATTGATTATATAATATGTAAAGTAGTCAAAATTAGAGGTGAAAGTTCGGTGTGCAGTTTGGACTTTGGCCAACTCTAAATTCAAACCATTATATTTCGGTCTCTGATTTTTCACTCCAATCCAATCCAAATTATGTTACAGTCCAAACCGCAACATACCACAAAATTTTGGTTTTCTACTTTTGAATCCAAACCAAACCATAATTTTGTAGGACATTTTTTTCTACTTGTGTTTCCTCAAAACCTACTTGACCTGCTGAAAGTATATAGGCATATATCTACTATTTAAGTATCTAATCTACATTAAACAATCTTCATAACAAATTAACAAGTGGATTAGGGTTTATTTAGGTTCTTTTGTAATTTTGGACTATTGAGCCTTCATAAATAATTGGGCTTGAGGATTTGGGTAGATCGGTGTTCGGTGTGCGGTTTGCACCGAAATGTTAAAACTTCAAACCGAACACTTTTCAAAACATTTCGCTCCAAACCGCACCAAAATTATAAAAAGACCGAACCATATTTGAAAAACGTTTTGGCGCGATTTGGTTTTCAGTTTTAAACCAGACTAGTTTCACCCCTATTCAAAATATTATGAGATTCATCTCAACCTGTAGTTTATTAAAATTAACTTTAAATAGTTTTCTTACTTGTATAATTTGAGTTATTAATGGTTAAAGTTGGGCAATGAATACCGTGTAAAAAGAAATGTATAACAAGTATAAAAAATACAAGATTTTGTACTATGATTTGTATTCGCCATATCCTATTACCATTTCGATTTTTTATTGCGTCAAAATTTTCTTCCAATTCGTATTTAATACTTCTTCCATTTCATTAAATTTGTTACGTACGGGATCTTACACGTATTGAAGGTTGAATTAATAGAGTAGGTATATTTTAATTTAATTGCAAATTATTGATTTCAATTTCTTAATTCATGCTCATAATATAATTCAATGGGTACTTTTATTTACATTAGTCAATCACAAGTAAGAATATATTGATTCATGATTTTACAATACTTAATGCTTTCAATTAATATTTAACAACCAATAAGATTGTGTTATATAAGTGGAAAGATTCCTAGAAATACCATAAACGTAATATATACCAAACTATATATGTGAAACGGATGGAGTACTAAATTCTATAGTTTCCATCCCTCAGTGAATTTTTAAGAGCTAGGGATCACCAAAACAGATGGTAGAAAGAGGATGTAAAAAAGACGCCGGAACTAAATCGACCCTAAAAGGCAACTTTTTAGCGAATTTGGAATCCTAAGAAATTT
Source organism: Suaeda aralocaspica (assembly GCA_016808085.1). NCBI lineage: Eukaryota > Viridiplantae > Streptophyta > Magnoliopsida > Caryophyllales > Amaranthaceae > Suaeda > Suaeda aralocaspica. The sequence goes on from PYUH01000078.1 coordinate 4,855,789, forward strand.
TTTTTTGGAAATTTTACGTATATCCCCTGGGAACAAAAGAGGATCATTACAAGTACCCAGGGTTCAAAAGGTCATGAGACCATGTTGGAGGATAAGAAAGATACAAAGCGAAAGCAAGATGGAGTCCGAGACAACCTTTCTGAAGGCAAAAATGAAAGCTATAATACAAAATTTTTGAGGGTTTCGAGGTCTCTGAAAAATAGTCAAAAGTTTACATGATGCCTTTATGGTAAAATGAGGCCAACAACCGTGAATTGTAAACTTTTTGACCCCGATTAAGTGCTCATGGTCTAAATTTGATCGGGACCTCACAACTTCAAAAAACTGTGAATTGCAGCCTTTATTTTTGGTCCCTAGAGGGCTAATTTGAGCTTTGTCTTATATTCGATATGTTTTTTACTAAATGTTATGGGTATAACTATAGGATTCCACCCCATCAATTTCTACGTCTAAAAACTTGTTATCATTCATCTTTCAAAGACATTACGAAATCAGGAACAATATTGTTTTTTCCTCCCCTGAGACTTTCTTATGTGCCTTTTTGACCCTAATTAGATGCTCAAGGTCCACATTTTGACCATACGGACACCCTGTAAATTTTTTGAAATTTTATTTTGGAACCCTAGAACCTTTGAAAATTGTGAATTATATACCCTTTCTTTTTGGCCTGTGGAAGGGTGTCCTAGGCCCGTCTTCTTTTGGCCCCCCTTATTTTACTACGCATTCTAGGTCACCACTGGACTCCCCATGGTCGATTTCAGTATATAAAAACTTATTATTATCATTCTTTTTGAGATATTTCAGAAAAAATGAATAATAGTTGGCATGTAATAATTAGTTTAACGACAGACCCTCAATCTCAACCATTAGGCCAAGATATCATTGGTTGGTAAGTTGTTTAGTTCATTAGGCTACAAATCTTGTCGTGGACTATGGTAAGTCTATTGCCCATGCGGCCATGTCCAGCAAAGTAGTCGTTAAGTGATTTGCCCTCTTGTTTTATTTGTACAATCCAATTACACATTTAGGCCCATTATTTCATATTTATGAAACTGAAAGATCGGCCCAATTGTCAAGCTACTGGACCCTTGACTGTAACTCTGTAAGCCTACTATGGTATGTGTAATAAACATACTCATCTAATCTGTTTGTTATGTTCATACTCTAAGATAATGCATTACTGGAGTAACATATAAAATATCTAGTTGTTGACACGTACACGATACTTGAGGTAATGAAGATGTCTAAGTGGTCAAGGTAATATATTTGTTATGGAATGTTACTGAACCTAAGCATTGACAAAACCGAGATAAAAAATAACCCCAACAAGTACAATTAGGCGTGAAATCAATTTATAAAGCGACAATCAACAAAATAAAAAGGAAAAACATACATAACTGTCTCACCTTACCTCACCTTCCTGCGTATGATGTATGAACTCCACCCTCGGGCCTTACAGTGGGACAAGCAACCTCTTTTCGACCAACCGTAGAAGGTCGAGGCGTCCTTGTTGGGATCTTAATTAATCTCCATCTCGAACTTCGTCTTCTTCTTCAGCCATGCCCCTGACAACCCCCTCTACTTTGATGTCCACCTTAATTGTTCTATTTGTCAAGGTGGACATCAAAGGAGAGCGATTATCAAACCGTTAATTTTGTGACGTTTGAGTAATGACAAATGGGGTTACCGCCTTACACTATTATCCGTCATTTCCCATATTTACATTTTAATATTCAATATTCATATTTAATAAAAAAAAACATTACATTTTAATATTTAATATTCATATTAAAAAAAAAAAAACACATTTTTTAGGTGGGAATATGGAATGGTGGAGATATATAGTGTGGGGTTTCAAATGGGCTATTAGCCCCATCTAGTGGCCAGGTGGGTGCTCTCTAACACCTTCTTCCTATAGATGACAATATTAAGGAAAATTTTGTGATGCAGGATAATACTGGAATGACAGATAGATAAATTGTACTTTTTCTTCCAGAACCCAATTTTACCTGTGATTTAATTTCCTTCAATCCTATCAATTAATCAATGAATAAATATATGAAACCATGAATAATTGTAATTCATGCTACATTCTTGCTATAAAAATGTTTTTTTTTTTAATTTTTTTATTTAATATTATTATTTTTAATATTATTTTATTTTTTCAATTGTATCAATGAATAGTTGTACTTCATTCTTATTCAATTATAGTTGCTCTAAATTTATCAAATATTTTTTTCATTATTTAATATTCTTTTTTATTATATTCTTTTTTCATCATTCATTAATTGTTTAGCCTCAAAAATTGTTATGTTCACTTCGTCTATAGGATTCTCTTCCGATGACCTTTTTATGACCATCCCTCTTCCAAATAGGTTGTTTTCTTAAATTAAAGAACGTAAAAACAAACTATTCGCTCTCATGGGGCGTTCTTAGGGAATTTCCACCCCAAATCGCCTAGTATGGGTTAATATTTTGACCATATGGGCACCTCGGAGAATTTTTGGCAGTTTTATTCCCAGGCCCCAAAACCTCAAAAAACAGTGAATAATAACCTTTGGTTGAGGTCTCTCGAGGGGTTATTCCAGGCCCGTCTAATTTCTCCCCTTTTTTTACCACGTGCTAAGGACCCCCACATAACTCCCCACGATCGATTTCGGCCTTGAAAGACCTATAATAATCCCTCTTATGGCCTGTTTCGCATACGGGAAAAACAGACTCTCTCGAGGACTGTCTAAAACCATGTTATCATCCCTCTTAAGGCCTTTTCAACCCAAATCTCTTGGTCTAGGGCCATATTTTGACCATATGGGCACTCTAGAAAATTTTTGACAACTTTATTTTTCCCGGACCTTTGAACCCCACAAAACAGAGGATAATAGCCTTTGTTTTATGCTTCCGGAGGGGCTATTGCAGGGCTCATCGTTTTTTCATCCCGTATTTTTACCATGTGTTATGGACCACCACATAACTCCCCACAATCAGTTTCGACCCCTATAGACCTCTTATGATCCCTCTTATGGCCTCTTCCAGAGAAAGGAAAAACAACCTCATATGGAACCGTCTAAAACCTTGTTATCATCCCTCTTATGACCTTTTCTACTCAAATCCTTTGGTTTGGGTTCATATTTTTACCTTACGGGCACCCTGATCAATTTTCGGCATGTTTTTTTTCGGGACCCCTAAACCCAAAAAACAGTGAATAATAACCTTTGTTTTAGGCTTCTAGAGGGGCCGTCCTGGGCCCTGTCACTTTTTTGCCTCATTTTCTTACCACGCGCTATGGACCATCACAGCACCCCCCACGATCGGTTTCAGCCCCTAAAATCCTCATATGATCTCTCGTATGGCCTCTTCGAAAGAAAGGAAAAACAACCTTATATGGAACCGTATATGGCCTTGTTATCATCCCTCCAATGACCTTTTCACCCCGAATCCTTTGATCTGGTTTTATATTTTTACCTTACGGGCACCTTAGCTAAATTCCGGGAGTTTTTATTCCGGAACCCCAAAAAACAGTGAATAATAGTCTTTGTTTCAGGCCTCCGGAGGGTCTGTTTCGGGCTCCGTCACTTTTTTTCCCCGTTTTTTTTACCACGTGCTACGGACCATCACAGCACTCCCCAACATCGGTTTCGGCCCCTAAAAACCTCTTATGATCGCTCTACAGAGGATTTCCGAAATCACGGCCCTTGGTCAGTCTCACTCTCTCGTCACCTTTTGGCGGCCTTTCCAATGACCTTGTTTCTCTAGAGGGGGCGTGTGCAGCATAAGCATGGTTTAGGACATACAACCTCTTTTTGTACTATTCAGTATTTTCCGATAGGAGGAAGGGGGGAGCGCATGGTCTAGGCAGATCCTTTTTGCATCATATGCTGTGTAGCTTGGTCTTGGACTCTTATGAGCGCATGTGTGCATGCACCCACCACCGTTGTAGACACATCCCATCCTTACACAGGGGCTTTCCCATACTTAGAAAATTTTTAGGCTTCCAGACATCCTCTCTTTGCACTATGTAGTAGTTTTAAGGGAAAAGAGGGTTAGGGGGTTATCAAAGGGGAGGGATGAATCGAAGCGACATAGGGCTGAAAGTCTGAAACTCAATGGATCGTGGCAGCAAGGCCACTCTGCCAATGACAATACCTCGTCGCATATTTAAGTCGTCTATAAAGGATTCAACCTGCTGCTGCATGGTAGGAATTATATTTCAAGGCGGCCCTCACAACGCATCTGGCGTGAGCCGTGAGGGCTTAGCCTATGACATGTGCCCTTGGGGGCCGAAGCTCCTACTGTAAGACGGCAATCGGCCGGCGGGTGCATGCATGCATCGCTTCTGACTCGGATTATGAATTAGAGGCGTACAGTGATAATCCAGCGCACGATATCTTCGCGCCACTAGCTTTTTAACCAAACGCGATGACCAATTATGCGAATCAATTGTTCCTCTCGTACTAGGTTGAATTACCATTGCGACACTATTATGAGTAGGGTAAAACTAAGGTTGGATCCGCTATTGTTTATTAGAGAGTACTTTATTAAAACTTTAAACCCTCATCATATATGGCTAATTGGTCTAGCTAGTGTATTTTTCTAATTATATGTTGTTAACCATGCATTTTGCGAGGTTAGTCAGTCCAATTATTAACTGCTTGACATTAAGCTAAGCGGCCCTAGTGCACATATCTTAGATACGCTTTTCTATTGAGGGGGTGCGGTTTTCAGACTATATGACTTGTGTGTCTGCTCGCTCAAGCTTGGTTTGATGGGGCCTCAGGAAGCAAGAGGAGGCTAGGGTCGATTCGTACAACTTAGTTGCTGCTATCTTGACTGATCGAGAGGCTGTTCGCAAACTTAATTAGCTTGTTCTTTAGTTTTTACAGGTGAGTTTTTTAAACTAGTGGATAGTGCAAAAAGATAATGCGGCTTAGCTTAATTATGCTGAATTTATAAGTCTTCATGTATTTCTTATATATCCCCTTATATTAATTATTGTTTTTGTTGAATGTTTTACTAACCTTTCAGTTTTATTGCTTTGGCGCACCTTATATTCACTTTTGTTGGGATATTCTACAGTTAATTTCATCCAGCTGATCGAATAATAAACTTCCTCCATAGTTTTTCATATGCATACTTCAGTTATTATGTTCTATATATCTTTGGTCAAATGATTGTAGACCTTTTGGTTTTTACTTATACTGTTCTGTCAAATTCTAAATCAAAAGGTCCGATTGCAACTCAATTACTGGAACATATGTAGGTTGAAGTCTTAAGAAATTTTAAATTTTTGTAAACAAAGTTGGTAGATGCTGTATGTATAGTACTTGATTGTTAACAAAGTTGTTTTCTTTAATTTGCCAATAATGAAGAAGTGATATATATGTATATATATATATATATATATATATATATATATATATATATTTGATAGGGTTGATCTACTGAATCTGAGGTGCATTGTGGGTGAGCTGATCGAAGCCGTGAATGGACATATAATGTAGTAACAGACAGAATATATATGTAGTTAACATCTATCATTTTCAATTCCCTGCCTTTATATTGCTGTTCTAAGGATAGCACCAGTAAATCCCAGAACTATAGTGGACCAGTCGAGTCGACATCTGGCTATCCGATCCGTCTCTATGGCCCGGTGTGACGGTGTCCTATCGGTATGAATCTGTTCTCTGCACTTAATAAGCATGCTGTATCCCAGTGAAGAGCCTTTAATTTCAAGTGATGGCACAACACATATGCTGGTGGCCTGGTGGGTCGTCGTATAGTAGGTCTTCCACTTCTCATATCCAGTATCAGGGGGAAACATTATTGATAAGTACTTGTATGCAATTGTATTTGTAGAAAAAACAAACGTCTACATTTTATAGGTAGTTAATTAGTGCATTACATACAACAAGATTATTCGAATAGAATGAATAAATTATTTAATTTGCCCTACTAATTAATAAGCTGCTGTAAAACCAAGATCTGTGCATTGTGAGATTGAAGGAACATAAACATTATTAGACCTGTAGTTATTGAATTACTATGTAAATTAACTTGGAACATACACCCTAGTCCCTACAATACAATGTAGGAAAAAGTACAATCTAAGTTTAATTACTAATTTACTACTAATTATTAGTTACAAAACGCAGGATATCTCTCTTGTAAAGATTTGAGTCTTGATTATTGACACACTAAAAACAAAGGACTATACCTAATCCTTGTTTCGAAAAATTTATCATTAATTCATTACTAACCAATTTGTTTTTTTTTTTTTAATTATTTTTTTAGAAGGTGTATATGCTATCAATAATTATAACAAATGTATATACCATTTTTATCTTCAATTATGCATTATTTGTCAAAAATTTATAACAATTATTTTAATAAAGTATACTTTGGGACGAATCAAATAAGACCAACATTACTGTATTTTCCCTACATAATATATAGCCAATCAAAGTTGATGAAGAAGTGTTAAATTCCAATTGTTGTTGCATCTAATTAATCCGAAACACAAACAACATTCATTTATTATACGATTAACCTTATTTACTCGTAACCTCATAAGAGTAATCACAATTCATTGCACGAGTACATACTTAAACAACCTATATGTCAGGAAAAAAAACCGTTACAAAAACTTATATAAAACGCAATAATAAAATAATATTTATATACAAATGAAGTACATAATTGAGGTTTTATACGATAATTCCGTCTTAACAAAAGCGTATTTGTTCCCTCACTAATCTGTATGAGTTTTTAATATACATGGAGTATAAGAGTAGAGTAACCCCTCTTACTCAATCATGTGACTAACCACATAATAGAATTTAACGAGTTTTTGGTGTTTAGAGAGCTATAAGAGACGGTGGTGCGTATCTACCCCAAGATCATTTGAAATCGGAAAAGAACCTTTATCCAAATGAGATATCCGAAATGTTATATGGTACTATTGCTTGTATCTTGCAAGGTACAACCAAAATTAAAGACAAAAATTTTGTTCATTTGATTCGAAGCTGAATTTTTAGCTCATTTCAAATCAAATGAACAAATTCTCCCCCTTAATTATACTTATCAAAATACAACCGGTTGTATAACATAAATTGTCTCTGGACATCCCCTCTCTAAGAATCTAGTGATTAATCAATTATGATTGGTTGCATGTCACTTCTTGTAGTGAGGTATAATCACATTCTCGTTCCAAACTGCATGGCTCTTGAAACGCCTAATTGACGTCTCTCCTATTTGTTGCATGTAATAAAAGCCTACATGTCAGCATACAATTAGTCCAATATATATCTCCTTTCCAAATAAAAGAAAACTTATTAATGAACTTTAAAACGGCATTAATTATGCTATCCATTAACGTAATACCCGTAATTAAAAACATGCTTTGCGCCATTATTACTACTTACTAGCATCATACAAATGAACTTATGAAATCATGTTAAGACCTAATACTCCGTATCCTACTATCCGTAACGTAAGACCTAACAAATTATCACATGCGACAAATAATCGACATATACCTAAGTTTATAGTTTCAACTTATATATAAATTAACAAGGTGATTTCACATAATACAGGTCACTTCCCAAACCAAAAAGGGAAAAAGCGTATGTTATGTCACTCAAGATAAGTTTTGTTACTCTATTCAAAATGAGGAAAATATGTCTTTTATACAGAACAACTCACTAACATTATTATTATTACATTATTTTTTCCATTGGCAACAATTCACAAACGTAGGTCAATTGTTTGTAACGATCATCGAGCGCATGATTGGCTTTTTTTTTTTTTTCGTGTCTAAGGATAATAATGTGGACGAGATTTCATCGTAAGTCTTGAGTTTCATTACATCTTTTAAAATTTTAACTAAATAAGCTAGTTGACATCACCTATTGTATATTAAAACACAAGGCGGAACATTATAATCCGCCACATTAAATTTTAATTGAACTTGTGACCTCTCACTTATGATATACAAGCTCCACCGATTAAACTATGCATTATTATTGTTCTTTTTTCCTACAACAGATTATCATATCATGAATTTGTAACATAAATGTAAATCTCAACAATAAAAAGAATGATTGAATAGCTCTAATAAACAATATTTTTTATAATATGCACTCCATGTTAAATAGACATAATGTCGTCTAATGAACAACAACTGCTTGTGTGATTATCTTGTAACATATTGTGCAGTTTGATCATATTATATTCAATATATCTCTTTTCCCGATATCACAATTGGTCTTTCACTCTAATACCCTTAAATTTCAATTCCTTAGCAATCATATATGTATACATGTTAAAGGTAAATATCACCATTCGAAACTCTAACTTACAAACAAATTCGATCAATTCGCATTCATGGCTTTATGGTTATATTTGAAGATAGTTAGTTGTCAATATACAATTTGCTTAAACTTTTTATTGCTAATTTAAAATGGTTTCATGTACATTCATATACTCTCTATTCACGTAAATAATATTTTGCATTTACCTTAATATATCTTTTATAGTTGCATACTTAATATTTCATCTATTTATGAAATTAAAATTTGAATTTTACTGACTAAGCCTTAAACCATTTTCACTGTCAAATAATATGGGGCAAAGCCCGGGGACAAAGCTAGTTTATTGATTAAAATTAAACTTATATCGAGTTTATTTGAACTTACCTAACTTGATCAAACAATAGTACTAATTGAACTTAAACTTGATCGATCAGACCATATTCTAAGAGACAATTGGAAATTATAGAATTGATTGAACTTGATTAACACTTGTTGAATTTATTAATCATACGAATCATTATTTTCAACTTAATGAATTGTATTAAATTCAACTTATCTAATTGATGAATCATATTTTTTCCAGGGTAAAGGAGCACAAGCTCATGCAAATTTTTTCAAAAGAGCTATAAAAAAAAATAGAGGGAAAAATTGAGTATTTAAATGTGGAATTGAGAAGAAAATAAATAGGTAAAATACTTGGAGAGGCAGACTGATAAAGAGACGAAATCTCACGATGAGAATATAATTAAATAACTTAAGTATTTAATGTGTATGAAATAATTTTAACTTTAACCGATAGTCCTCCGTACTGCACCGTACTCCGTAGTTAGGATTGAAAGAAATCTTCCTAGAGTGTTTTCGATCTTTTCATTACGGCTTAATTACGAAGTAAAATAAAATAATTGTCTTAATAATTTTTGTAAACATGTTTGCCAATTTAATTTTTATCATGACAATGTTTAACATTAAAATATTTATATGCTTAAAGTACTCATTCAAACAAATCAAACAAACGATACATGGCTATGTTTTTTTTTTTTTTTCATATATATATTGAAATTTGGAAAGAATCTAGAAGATTATCTCTAGTCCAAAATAGTAGCAAGGTTCCACATAAAGAAAAAATAGAATAAAATATAGAGGAAGCGAAGGTACGTATATTCATATCATGGAATGTTTTCATTATAAAAAACTCTACATGATATGTTAAACTATTGGGTTTCATGCATGGAATTTAAAATTTAATGAACAATATATTAATCTAAACCTCCTTACAAAGGTTAGGTAGCATAGAATTAGGTCTCTTCATCTTGAGGCAAGATTTACTTAAGATTCTAAGAGAAGAAAATAAATTAATAAGAAAAAAAGTACTTGTAGTTAACAACATATATAGGGAATTTATTATTAAGGGGAATTGAAGATTATATACTAATGTACTATGTAAGGTGGGAATGTGGGATTATCTGAGGAATCGATGATCCAAACTTCACACCACAACCAAGCTGCTAGATGGTGAAAGCTCTATTATTCTGAGGAGATGATGAGCAAAGGGAACGTCTGTAATACATCAATGAATCTAGATGTGCACTTAGTTAATCAGTTAGTTACATTATGTTCTTTTCGTTTTATAAATCTGAACTCATCATATGAATTTATTGGACTTGGACTAAAACTATATATATATACTACGTACGTACATGTCAATTTTCATTTGAAATCGTTAAACCAAATTAAAAATTAATGAATTTAGTAGACCAAATTCCAATCAATTTGAACTTATTTAAACAATACTTGGTAAAGCGATAAGAAATATCCTAACCTCCGCCACACATTAGTTGCAATAAATATTATTTTATACCTTACAAGTTATTATATTTGGTGCAAGTTATCAATTATGAGAATTAGAGATTTACTAAATAATTTGCTAGAAAATAATATTTACATAACTTTATTTACATGGGCTATAAATTAGCTAAAATAAGTGATATATATGAGAGATTAGGGAAATGGAAAATGATTTGTGACATTAAAAGAGGAAAATATAAGGGGGAATAATTCCTCATGCTATGTGTCCACCACAACAACAATATAATAATAATAATAATAATAATAATAATAATAATAATAATAATAATAATAATAATAATATCCCAAGGAGCCATTAAGATCGAGGATGAGAAACCAATTCCAATATAGCTTGAAATTGTGAGGAATACTTCAACTTAATGAGCTATCCCTCACTTTGTGGTAGCGAGTTAGCAACTAAACATAGATGTATCATGTCGTATGATGTATAAGTTTTAGTTGTTATTCTAAATGTACATCATACCAATACTATATATGCAAACCAAACACTATATTAAATAGGATTACTGTCCATATGATTGTTTTAATTTGTTACTAATTTTTGTACTCATTAATCATGAATGTTTTAATTATAAAAAATTTCATATGATATCTTAATCAATTGGATTCCTTATACATAGTGTACATTTTTAATTTCATTGAGCAATATTCTAATTTGAACCCCTAGCTAACATAAGTTAGGTATAAAAAAAATTAGGTATCTCCGCCCATATGATTTAGAGGACAGATCTACTCATGGAACTAATTAAGAAGATACAATAGAGAAAATAATTATAAGATATTACATAGTAAAAAAAACAGTAGAAAATTGAAGAGCAAAGTGAGATGATCTTAGGGGTCGAAGGTCGAATCATAGTAGTGTTCTAGTGTAGTAGATAACTAGATAAGGTAGACAAAAATTTATGTAAAATTTCCACTTTAGTTTGAAAACTCCATCACCTTATCAACCAATCAATCAAACAACCAATTTAAAACCAATAATATAATAGGTTATATTCTCGATTTTGTCGGATTTTAAGTTTTTCTTAGACACTATTAGATAATCACAAGTTTTGGATAGAATGAAATTATAATCACATTATCAAGATTTAATTTATTACCTAGTAGAGATTATAATCGAATAATCCAATGATGCATGTATATAGCAAACTTATGTGTGCATAATGTAGATAACTACTGATGGAGAAGCTACAAAAGACTAGATTACTTTCGAATGAATATCCATTAGAGCTTACAAAACAATTCGTAAAACAACTTCAACAAGGGATATAATGAAATAAATTAGAGGACATATCTGAATGATATATACTCCCACATATAATAAACCATTTAACGAAAGAAAATAATTTCCCCTTTTCTTATGGCTAAAAGAAAGGATCTAGGCAAGCTTTTAGGAATGAAGCAACCTAATTATCATTTTGGATAATAATAACAATAAAGACTTGAGAGTATACCTAATCCAAAAAAAAAAAATATATATATAATAATAAATAAAGGGTATGTGCCACATAATTGCCATGAAGTAAGTTGCTCACTGTACCTAACGATGTTTAGTCTATTTTCGTTTGGAGTACTTTAAATGCATTAAAAAAATAAAAAATAAATGGTTTTGAAGTCTTTAAAATTGTAATAGAAGGACACCCTTTTTAAACTTCAAATATTATGCATGACCAAACTTGTTAGGACATGAATGGGATATTAGATATGTTATATTCTACTTATTTTTTTCTAATCAATCTGAACTATTATGTGGGACAGTGGGACTATCAACTCTTATTTTGTTAATTTCAACTTAATTTTGCAAATTTGAGTTTATCTAAATTTGATTGACTTAGGAAAAATGTCCATTTTGGACCAAGGCATCGGGTTTAGCTTAGCTAAGCTTGAGAACTATTCTCAATTATATGACTTAGGAAAAATGTCTATTTTTTCCCTCAAAAAAACTGGGCAAAAAATGATTGCCTAAACTTGGTCATTTTAGTGATCGGACCTAATCTTGATCACCTCTAGTGTGTGTTATGGAATGAACTAATAACAATGAGACCAATATAACCCATTGCTTGATTCTGCCCATCCAACCCATCAACTCACCCTCGATGAATTTACAAACCTAATCCACCAACAATGAAACACAACCCATGTCAACTTGCTAATTCATTTTCATCAACCCATTTTGCTATTTGTCGTATTTCACATGAATCTAACCTATAACTTTAATTTGATTCTAATTCACAACGATGCAAGTATGGGTCAAAGTATCAAGACCATCCAAACCCAGACCAATATAGTCCACCAACTTCACAGGGCAAAGCCAAATGCGGATCATAAACCCTTAACCCAACCCGCTCGGTGGCCATCTCTAATTCTCGAGACGCTTTACAAATTATGCATACTTTGATACAATAATACTCGCATGAATGGGCAAATAACAAAAGGTCCCAATGTCCCTACCACCTTAAACTCCCAAGACATCACATCTCATGAAGTCATGGTACATTTTACAGTCCTACTTAAAAATCATCACAAAAAACAGCCTGTTATAAAATATTATTATTTTATGGATGTCCATTATACCCCTTAGGTATGATCTAGAATGTTCTGGATACTAGGGTTTATTCTGCAGGAAACCCTAGTTTAAGCTTGTATATATATTTGGTACTGAATAAGAAAACAAATTAATTCTTCTCCCCACAAATACTTTCTACTAAAAACCCTATTTTCATAACACGTTATCAGCACGAAACCCTAATCACTGAGCATACAAAGGTAACTACTATCAGGTTAAATTTAAGGCAAAATTTTCTATTCAACTCACGCACCAGTGAAGACTAAAGGAAGATAACTTAATTGTGAGTTTTTTGGATTAATTGTTCAAATTCTGAATTTTTTTCATTTAATTTGACTTCGTTTGAATGCTTTGATTTGTTAGATGCTCTTTTTGTTTGTGATCGATATATTTTGAATCTTTTTTGTTAGTTTTATGAGTTTTTTCGAAAAAATTTTGAATTTAGTTTATGTTGAAGATTTTTTGGTTGAAAATTTGAATTGTGTTATTACAAGTTATTTTCTAGAAATTTTGCTAGATTGATTACATGTTAATGTCGCATTTTCTGGTATAAATTCTTACTTGTTTGACTATTCAAATGCATTTTTTTGATCGAAATTTTATTCAATCAATTTCATATACCTAATATATTCCTCTTAAACTGAAACTTCTGCAATTTTACTTACAAGTTTGTACTTCATTAGTTTCATTCATCACTAATTGAATTTTTCCTGCAAATACATATTTGATTGATCATGATTTTGTTTTGAATGAATTTTTCTGCAAATTTGTTGATTTCAATTTCTCTTTGATTACATTCCTCTGCAAATACTTCTTTGTTTGGTTTTTATTTCTTTTCAATTGATTTCTTCTGCAAATACTTCTTAAACTGATTTTGAATCCTCTTTGATCGAAATCCTCTACAAATGCTATTTCGACTGATATGTTGTTACTGATATATATAATAAAAAAAAAAACCTGATTTTACATTTTACTGTTGTTACTGATGTTATATTTTACTATTATAAACTGAGTCTATTATTTACGTATGAATGTTATACACCCTCTCTAAGAAAGTAAAATATAACATCAGTAATTCGTGACACCAATTAACAAGGCCGGTATACGTATAATGATTGTTTACAAATTCACTACTTCACAGAGATATATACACAGAAGTTAATATCATACATTGTTCACTGTTCATCCTTTATGTTATATTATTCGTTCTTTATGTGTTTCTCAGCTCGGTTTGTTGAGTCACTTCCAATGGTTTTAGTATTTTTCAGTTTAGGTTTTATTTGTTAGTATCTCTTTTTATAGAATAATGGTAATTTTTACCTATCGAAAATCTAGAGTCTAGAGTAATAATTACTGGAATATCGTATGAGATTGACTTGATTTCTCTTCAACACTTTTGTATTTATTTATAGTACCTATTAGTTCCTAATTTGTGTACATTTTCGTATATAGTGTATCATGTCAAACTTAGCAAAACTTGAATTTGCGGCTCTTGATATTACTGGAAAGAATTATTTGTCTTGGGTATTGGATGCTGAAATTCATCTAGATGCAAAAGGTCTTGGAAAAACTATCAAAATAGGAAATCAAGAAAACAGTCAAGACAAAGCTAAAGCTATGATATTCCTTCGCCATCACCTTCATGAGGCCCTTAAGACTGAATATTTAACTGTGAAAGACCCAATGGTGCTTTGGAATAATTTAAAGGAAAGGTACGACCACCAGAAAAATGTTATCCTCCCTCAAGCTCGTTATGAATGGCTTAATTTAAGATTACAAGATTTTAAATCAGTAAGTGAGTATAACTCAGCCATGTTTAGAATCACTTCTAAACTGAAATTATGTGGAGAAAAAATAACTGATGAGGATATGTTGGAAAAGACATATACCACTTTTCACAAGGATAATCTCTTATTGAGTAAACAATATCGTGAAAAGGGCTTTAAAAAATATTCTGAATTGATATCTTGTCTTCTAGTGGCTGAACAAAATGATGAGCTTTTATTGAAAATTCATGAATCACGGCCAACTGGCTCTACTGCATTCCCTGAAGTGAATGCTGCATCCCACAATGGGATACGAATTAACAATAGAGGCCCTGCCAGCAGCAGTGGTCGAGGTCGTGGTGGAAGTCATGGCCGCAGAAGAGGTCGTGGATATTATAGAGGTAGAGGTGGTCATTTCAAAAACTCATATTCTCACCGGAAGTGGGATAATGAGGATGGTAGTAAAAAGCATGAGAAGGCTAAAAGTGAGACTATGTGCTACCGTTGTGGAGGAAAGGGCCACTGGTCTCGTATATGTCGTACACCAAAGCATCTTGTTGACCTTTATCAGCAGTCTCTGAAAAAGAAAGGAAAGAAAGTGGAGACTAACTTGGTATACGAAGATGGCGAAGGTGATTTTGATAATGGTGATACAACACACCTGGAGGTTGCAGATTTCTTCACCACCCCTGAAGGGAATAATTAAGTCAATAATAATTATGTCTATTAACAAATAAAGATTTAGTAGTTTACATTCATAATTTAGGTAGAATAATTTATGTTATTTACTTTGGCTTTGTTATTTTATGCATGAACTTGATAGTTTAATAGTTTGTTTTGTGCTTTAAGACTTTGTTACTTTAATCTTATTTTAGTTACTTTGAATATTTGGATATTTTAGGATATGTTATTTACTTTCTATTATTTTATTTGAAGAACATGAATGCTCTCCAAGCTCAATTAACAATAAATGGTGAAGAAATATGTCTAGCTGATAGTGCAACTACTCATACAATACTTAAAAATAAGAGATATTTTTCTCAATTGATGATGAATAATATAAGTGTGAATACTATATCCGGTAGTGCAAACATTATTGAAGGCTCCGGAAGAGCAACTATATTGATGCCTATGGGAACAAAATTCGAAATTGTTGATGCTTTGTACTCCCCTAAGTCTCAAAGAAATTTATTGAGTTTTAAAGATATCCGTCAAAACGGATACCATATTGAGACAATAAGTGAAGGAAATAATGAATTCCTTCAAATTACGAGTATAACCCAAGGCACTAAGCAGGTTTTGGAGAGATTATCTGCACTCTCCACTGGCTTGTACTACACAAAGATTAATGTTATTGAGACATATGCTATTGTAAACCAGAAGTTTACAGATAGCTTTATAGTTTGGCATGACCGGTTAGGCCATCCCGGTTCATCAATGATGCGAAAAATAATTGAAAATTCACATGGACATTCTTTGAAGAGCCAGCAGATTCTTCAAAATGATTATTCTTGTGCTGCTTGCTCCCAAGGTAAGTTGATCATTCGGCCATCACCAGCGAAAATAAATTATGAATCTATTTCTTTCCTTGAACGTATACAAGGAGACATATGTGGACCAATACATCCACCATGTGGACCATTTAGATATTTTATGGTTTTAATCGATGCATCGACTAGATGGTCACATGTGTCCTTACTATCAACCCGCAACCTGGCGTTTGCGAGGTTACTTGCTCAATTGATAAGATTACGAGCACAATTTCCAGATTTTCCTATTAAGAATATACGTCTGGATAATGCTGGTGAATTTACTTCAAAGGCTTTTAATGATTATTGTATGGCTATTGGAATAAATGTTGAACATCCTGTAGCACATGTTCATACACAAAATGGTCTTGCAGAATCACTAATTAAACGTCTTCAGTTGATTGCTAGACCATTACTTATGAAGTCGGATCTACCGATTTCTACTTGGGGACATGCTATTTTACATGCTGCAGCACTAATTCGCATCAGGCCAACCAGTAAACATAAATTCTCCCCATCACAATTGGTTTGTGGTCAGGAACCAGATATTTCCCATCTAAGAATTTTCGGATGTGCTGTGTATGTTCCAATTGCTCCACCACAACGCTCTAAGATGGGTCCTCAAAGGAGGCTGGGCATATATGTCGGGTTTGAATCCCCATCAATAATTAGATACCTAGAGCCATTAACAGGTGATCTATTTACTGCTCGTTTTGCAGATTGTCACTTTAACGAGTTGGTTTTCCCAGCATTAGGGGGAGAGAACAAGCAGCTGGAAAATGAAATTAGTTGGAATGAATCATCATTAAACCACCTTGATCCTCGCACTAAACAATGTGAATTGGAAGTCCAAAAGATAATTAATTTACAAAGCTTAGCAAATCAATTGCCAGACGCATTTACTGACCTAAATAGAGTAACTAAGTCACATATACCAGCTGTAAATGCTCCTATCAAGATTGATGTCCCTGAAGGACAATCTCATGAGTCTAAGGCACGCCTGAAGCGTGGTAGACCAGTAGGTTCCAAAGATAAGAATCCTCGGAAAAGAAAAGGAGCAATGATAAGTAATGGCCAGATTGAGGAAGCAATAAATGAAGGATCTCCAGAAGAGACCATAGACATGACAAATGATAGTGTTCTAGAAGAACCTCAGGTACCTGAAAATGAAGAGATCTCAACAGATTATGTCATGTCTAGAATAACTTGGAACCGAAATGAAATCGACGTCGATGATGTGTTTGCATATAATGTAGCACTTGATGTTATGAATGAAAAAGAGGATCATGAGCCTAAGTCCATTGAAGAATGTAGGAAAAGAGATGATTGGCCAAAATGGAAAGAAGCAATTGATGCAGAATTGAAATCACTTGCAAAGAGAGAAGTATTTGGGCCAGTAGTTCGTATACCCGAAGGTGTAAAACCAGTGGGATATAAATGGGTCTTTGTGCGGAAAAGAAATGAAAAGGGTGAAATTGTGAGACACAAAGCACGTTTAGTTGCACAAGGATTCTCACAAAGACCTGGTATTGATTTTGAGGAGACATATTCTCCTGTGGTGGATGCAACTACTTTCAGATTCTTAATTAGTCTGGCAGTAAGACATGGACTTGATTTACGACTAATGGATGTTGTAACAGCTTACTTATACGGCCCACTTGATAGTGATATATACATGAAACTCCCGGAAGGTTTCAAGTTGCCTGAAGCAACTGGTTCGCGTTCTCGAGAACAACATTGTATTAAGTTAAATAGATCCCTTTATGGATTGAAACAATCAGGGCGTATGTGGTACAATCGCCTTAGTGAATATTTGTTGAAAGAAGATTATAGAAATGACCCTATTAGCCCTTGTATTTTCATAAAGAAATTCGGGTCAGGTTTTGTGATTATTGCTGTCTATGTTGATGATTTGAATATCATTGGAACTCCAGAAGAGATTCCAATAACAGTGGAATACTTGAAAAAAGAGTTTGAAATGAAAGATCTTGGTAAGACAAAATTTTGTTTAGGGCTACAAATTGAGCACCTAAAAGAAGGAATCCTTGTGCATCAAACTACATACACAGAGAAGGTGCTCAGAAGATTTTATATGGATAAAGCACATCCGTTAACTAGCCCAATGGTTGTAAGATCACTAGATGTTGATAAAGATCCTTTTCGCCCTCGGGAAAATGATGAAGAGATTCTTGGTCCTGAAGTACCATATCTAAGTGCAATAGGAGCATTGATGTACCTTGCTAGTCACACAAGACCCGACATATCATTCTCTATCAATCTATTAGCAAGGTTTAGCTCATGTCCTACCCGAAGGCATTGGAATGGGGTTAAGCATATATTTCGCTATCTACAAGGTACGAAAGATAAAGGTTTGTTCTTTTCTAACACCTCCAAAGAAGAATTAGTTGGTTTTGCAGATGCAGGGTATTTATCAGATCCTCATGTTGCTCGATCACAAACTGGATATGTATTTACATATGGTGGTACCGCAATCTCTTGGCGTTCCATGAAACAAACCATTGCTGCTACTTCTTCTAATCATGCAGAAATTTTAGCAATTCATGAGGCTAGTCGAGAATGTGTATGGCTAAGGTCTCTAATTCAGCACATACAAGAAGATTGTGGTCGTTTATGTGGAAAACAAGCTCCGACTACATTATATGAAGACAATGCAGCCTGTATTGCACAACTCAAGGAAGGGTACATTAAAGGTGACAGGACGAAGCATATTTCGCCAAAGTTTTTCTTCACCCATGACCTTCAGAAGAATGGTGAGATTAGTGTCCAACAGATTCGTTCAAGTGAAAATTTAGCAGATCTATTTACCAAGGCGCTTCCTACTGCTACATTCAAGAAATTAGTTCATCAAATCGGGTTGCGTCATCTCAAGGATCTCAACGGATGATATCATGAGGGGGAGTCAATGCGCGCTGTACTCTTTTTCCCTTAGCTATGGTTTTTCCCACTGGGTTTTCCTGTTAAGGTTTTTAATGAGGCAGCATTGCACATGCGCATTATAAAATGATGTATATTTGCTTTATAATGGACATCCAAGGGGGAGTGTTATAAAATATTATTATTTTATGGATGTCCATTATACCCCTTAGGTATGATCTAGAATGTTCTGGATACTAGGGTTTATTCTGCAGGAAACCCTAGTTTAAGCTTGTATATATATTTGGTACTGAATAAGAAAACAAATTAATTCTTCTCCCCACAAATACTTTCTACTAAAAACCCTATTTTCATAACACACATCTCCATATTCATCAATTTTATATTTATTAGAGCTTTTTTTTAAAAAATAAAAAAATTATTATAACTTCTTATTTTTATCATCTTCAAAGTTCAAACCCTCCTTTTCGCTAACCTCATACGAGTATAAATAAATTCGAAAAACTCCTCTAAAAAACTTAAAACACCACATTATTAATCTTCATCAAGTCTTCATTCCTTTTTTCACAGACTATCACTATACCACTTCCTCCTTCCCTCCAATTTTTTCCCCAAATCAATTTTTCATTTCTAAAATTTAGGGTTTCCAAATGAAGGTTCATCCAGCACCTAAGAAACGTAACATAACCCTAATCGCATCATCACCACCATCAACCACCTTACAACCACCACCGTCTTCTTTCTGCCGTGGTCAAAAGAAACTCCGACGACTCCCTCATATCTTCGCGAAGGTTCTAGAACTCCCTTTCTGTTCCGACGCTGACGTGGCAATCGAAGAAACCGTCAACTCATTCAAATTCACCGTCTTCGACACCGATGTTTCCTCCGATGTGGTGGCGGACACGGTGGAGATTCATCCAGGTGTCACGAAGATAGTCGTTAGAAGTAACTCCGTTGCTGACGTGGCGATGACGGAGTTTGAGCTTGATTTATGGCGGTTTAGGTTGCCAGCGTGTAGTAGGCCTGATTTAGCGACTGCCACGTATGACGGCGGTGATTTGGTGGTGGTTGTTCCGAAGCAAGTAGATGAAGGAAGGTCTAATAATGGTAGGGAGGTTGTTTGGGGTGAGGGCAATCTTGTCCTTGTACAGTAAAAATTGGTGAGAACTTTTAAAAAAAATCAAAAAATAAAAAAAATCCAATCTTTTTTTTTTTTCTTTTAATGTTTTGCTTAGTTTTTAATTATCTTTCCTCTTGTTAAATCATGTGTAATGTGGAAGATTAAAATGAAGGAAGTTTGAAATGGTAAATTTGACCATTTTTAATATATTTTTTTGTGTGCTTTTTATTGTTTTAGTTTAAAGTTGATAAATTATTATAATTATTATGTCTATGATTGGTAATTATGTTGGAATTTGTGATTATTTCTAAAAATTTGATTGAGTTGGATATTTGGTTGATTTAATTTGGGGAAAAATTTGGATATTTGTTTCCCTTTTTTGGGGTTGAAAAGTAGAGTGTTATGTTTGAGTAACAAGTGTGAAAAGTCAAATACTTTTAAGTAGAATGATGATGGGTTTTAGCTTACATTGGTCTCATAGTAAGTAAAGCATTGTTTTTGATTTTTAGGTGGTGGTTAATTGGCATTAAACTTGCTGTTTTCGGGTAGTTGTTGAGGTGGTTGATTTAATAGTAGTTGTTAAATTTGGAATGGAAAGTGATGTCTGTACTAGGTTGTTATAGAATTACAGCTTTTATGGCTTTATATTGGTTGTAGGAGATGGGGTTCAAGTATTTGTCCTGTTACATTTTCATTCGCTTGTTTGGAGACGAGAAGTTAAGTTGTCAAGCATATCCAAGTGATCATGATTTTTGGCCTTGGGCAAAGATATGATCATAGTGGTTTGGGAAGTTGCGACTTGCGTTACCTTGCATGAGCCTTTGTAACAAGATGGTACGCCTTGTTTGAAGTTGCAACCATATTGGTTATTCTCAAGTTAAAATTTGAAGGCATTTGCTTTTACATGTTAGTGGAGCCATGGAAGGGTGAGGCCACATATGGCTATATGAGGTATCTACATTTGATGAGAATAGTTTTCAAGTTAGATGAGATGCATCTACTATTTGATAGGAATAGGTTTTTTGGTTCGATGCTATTTGCTGTCGGAATTTTATCGTTGTTTCACTGTCTGTGTCCACTGCCCTCTGTTTATGATTGTTGCATTATTGTACGCCGATGCTGTGATATTCAGTGTCACTGTTGGCATTTGTTATGATATGTGCTTATGTTATGATAAAAAGATTCTCCTTTAGCTCTCCTCTTGATGCTTGCTACGGTGAATTGTCACCTTTTGTGTGGTCAGCAACTTTGTAGTTTAGCTATGTTTCTCTGTTATGGCAACTGGTTTCCTAGTTCTTTTATATTGTTTGGAGATTCATAAGGAGAAGAATTTCAACTGAACGATGCTTTTATAATTTTGAATTACATCTCACAGGTATTGCTATTTGCTAGTCCAATTTCTCAACTGTTGAATTAACAAATGTGCGGTGCTCATAGTTTATAACTTTATACTTGTTTGACTGTTAGTGAGAAAATTCTGCTTGTATTGCCTTTTGATTACCTTAGTGAGTTTATCTTTTTCGTTAAAGTTATATTTGTCAATCTTGTTGCCATACTGCCATGATTTGTAACTTTCATGGTTTCTGCTTTATTTTTTATGAGGAAAGATTGTCTTTTATGAAACTCTTTGACAGTGGACTTTATAATCATTCTGTATCATAATTATGGGTAGTTCTTGTTTTCTGGCTTCTTTTTTATGCTTTGAATATCTTATGATGCCTTGTTTTTCCTGAAGTCTTGAAGCCTTTTCGCTCTCGATTTGTTTAGAGTTTGTTCACGATCGTGAACTGATTCTGTGACTGGTACCTGTGCAGTAATGGTCCCTAACATCATAGCATGTGCCTTATTGAACACCGTCTTTTGTGCTATTTGACACATTGGCAAGTGAAAGGAAATGGGGGTGGTCCTGGGTTTGCCAAATACTCTACAATCTGTTACGGGAGGCATTTGTGACCCACTCTAGTAACTTGATTAAGCTGTTCTTGTTGTGAAATGACACCATATATGCTATTATGAAATCATTATACCTGATCTTCATTTGTTATCGCTGTTTTTAAGGGTATAATGGCGTTTCATCCTTACAGTACATATGTTGTGGAGAAATTCCAGGTAAAGTTTCTCAGAAACTACTTTCTTTGGCTGCATCTTACTATGTATTGCACTCATGCTTCTTTTTCTGGGCCCCTCCTTTTATCATTGTTGCCGCAATTGCAATTATTAACATTTGCTGAATACTCCGTACTACTAAAGATATTTACTAATAGTTGGATTTAGGATAATCTTTTTGTTTGCTTCTTGACTTTTTGCATAGACGGTTAGGTTGCTTTACTTTATGCTTATATTAATCTAGTCAACAGTGCAATTGTTGCTTATGTTTATCTATTAATTTTTTGTATCTGTGTTGCGTCATTTTGTGCGTTGGGTATGAGGTAAAGGTGGGAAAGTCATTACCTAATGGTAGAAACTAAAAGGTTGATGGTTTTCCATGCCATGTTGCCATTCTTGTCTGTTTCTCAATGGCGAGTTGCACATCATATTGCACAATTAGCTTGTATGCTCATGGCAGAATCTATAGTTTTTAACGTGTGCTTCCTTGTTTTGCTTTGGTTTTGTGTCTACGATAGATTTGTATCATGTATTTGTGGTCTATGGTCGAATTGTTATTTTTTGATTTGGGTCTGTGGGTGGGGTTGACAAAATGAGTTCTTTTAAATGTTTTACAAATGATGTGTGAGATTCAGGGTGTTGTGGGGGAATCAGATTCTGTCTAGTATGGGTTTGGACGAATTTTTAAAGAACCTTTGCTTCAGTGGATGATAGGGATTGCATATTTGTACGTAATCATACTATGACATATGACTCCCCGATGCTGCTGTATTGCATCAACGCTTTCTCTGTTTTAGTTTCTTACTTTGTTAGAATTACAGTCCATAAGCCAGTAATATTGTCGGTCCGTGTTGAGCAACAATTAGATTGCAGGGCTTGGAGTTGAGGCTAGGCTGAGTTGTAGACATTTAGAACATAGAGGAAACCCTGAGCAGGTACTGATTCAACAAGATGCCCAAGTGACTAAATTTTTCTACTACTAGTACTTAGCATTTGTGCTGCGACTGTGACATTGGCTTCATTGTTTTCCCTAAATTGCGCTAATCAGTATGTAACGCGGCGCTCAAGCAGTGACTTACTAACTTAGGCCACACTTTTTTTTTTTGTTCCTTTCTTTTTATCTTGTAACATCTAAAATAATCATAGTTCTATTAAAATTATATATCAGGATTTATTAAAAAATTTACAACTGGTGATGTGGAGAAAATTTGTACAGAGTTCTTGGAGAAGCCTTTGGCAATAGTCATGAGCCATACATATAATTGGAGCTGCGAATATGCGATGTTCTTTGGACTTTGGCTGAATTAAAATTTGTTGGTCAAATCACTAGTGATTCCCTTGTGACATAAATATAAGGATCAGGATTAAAAGTATTATAATTATGGTTAATTATTAAGCTTTTTACCGTCTTTTTGATTGCTTACATTAGTATCATGACATGTATGTTTTAACTTTCTAAGTTGTAACATTTATCGATAAAAAATGCAAGACTTCTTACATGATACAACCATTCGTACAGTCAAAATTAAAATTTTAATTACGTATTTGTATATTTTTTGGCCTTTAGTTGTATTTATCAAGGTGCGTTAACTCTATGGAATGCCTTTATAACTTGTTGAAGTTTAAATTTGTAAATCGCATGTTAATGTTGAAGGGGTATGTAATTGGTACACTTCATTATTGGTGTAATTTAACCCGTTTTTTTTTTTTTTTNTTTTTTTTTTTTTTTTTTTTTTTTTTTTTTTTTTTTTTTTTTTTTTTTTTTTTTTTTCTCACACACTATATTCCAACACAAAACATCTCTATTACAGAGTAATTACATATGAAAGAGCACCATTAGGATGGTGACACACAAACTAATCACCATTAAAAACTAATTATCCTTTTATTTTAGACCTTGTCCTCCTAATTCACCACATACACACAACTACCGTTAATTAACTAAGACTATATAGATATAATATGATATCAATCTCCATAAAATACTATTATCTTTAGTGATGAATCCACGTATACAAAAAAGTGCAAAAGTAGGACACTAAGCACCCAAATCAACCCACCACTTGTCACTCTAACATCTTTCCTCCTTTATTTTTCTTCCACTTACATTACATTCTTGAATATTTGATCAACAACAACAAATAATATCATTCATCATAAGTTATACATTGATTATCAACCTCAAAAAAAAAAAAAAAAAAAAAAAACATTGTTATTAATTAATTGATCAAACTATAATGTCACAAGAACAAAGTGAGAATGAAAGGCATAATAATAAACAAGGAGGAGGTGGAGGTGGAGGTGGTTTAGGAGCAATAAAGTATAAAGATGTGTTTGAGATGTCAGGGGATATGGCAGAACAACCAATATCACCAAGGGATGCAGCTGCAATGAGGACTGCTGAAACAAGAGCCTTTGGTAAGACTATTAAAGGGGGTCCTGCTTCTATTATGCTTCAAGCTGCTGCTAAGAATGTTGAAGCTGGTGTTGTTGATCCTCAAGATTCTGCTGATCAACCTCCTCCTTCTGTATGTTTTTTTTTTTTTTTGTTTTGTTTTGTTGATGTTGAATGTTTGTTTTGTGTTTTGTTGTATAGAGTTTAGTTCAGTTCAATTTAATTCAGTTTCAGTACGAGTTTAAAATTAGTAGCTCTTGAATAATGTCACGTTTGGAGTGAAGTGATGTTGACTTAGTGACTATGATATGCTTATGATGGTTACAACTTTTGGTAATGGTCAACATAACTAACACAGTTTTGCTACTTTGTTTTTGTTCACTTAGGCTAACTAAATTGTTAGTATTGAACGGGAAATTCGTAGTTTCTAATTTTTAGATGCAAATGTTGCATCTAAATACTGATGGTACAAATAATACTAATGGAGTAATGGTACATATAACTTATATGCATAATATTTTGTATGCATGAACCATTAGTGGCCTTTGGAGGGCATATAGGGGATTGATAATAAATTTCATGATTGGGATTGCTTATTTGAAAGCCCCGTTACAAATGCAAAAATTTTCTGGTAGTAAGACCATAACCTGTAGGTGATTCAAATTTTGGATTGAGTCCTCGAATACTTGCTCCACTTGCCTAAGGCTTAATCTAGTCCTCAAATGCTTGATCTATTTGCTTTTGGCGCAATTTGAAGAGCTTATTTGGTTCGTTGTGTAAATGACTAATTGGGTATAACCGTATAAGTTTCCATGTGAATCCCTATTTCATGGAACAAAATTTTGTCATGTCAATTTCTTAGCAGATTTATTATCTTGTTTGATTAGATCATGGGAATTTCTGTTTCCTATAAATTTTAGTGTTAATCAATCAAAAATGCTCTTAAATTTAGTAGTTGTGTGATGCTGATGAATTATGAAATAATAAAAGAATGACTGAATGATGCTATCTGTTGTAGTAACTTGTAAGAGTTAAAAAAGGATCATATGATAATTTTAGCAAGGCAAACTTTTGGGACGAAAATTTATGGAAATGAAGGCAGCGCATGAAGCAGACATTTAGAGATAGAGGAGACGAGGAGTATTTGGTATTCTTAAATCTCAACCATCCTACACTCAAGTAATAGGTTTAGTATGGCCTTAAAAGTCGTCTTTACAAAGAAAATGTGGTATGGCCAAAAGAGTAGTGTGAGATTAGTAGACTATCTATTGAGGCAATTTTTTAAGTATATTACAGAGGAAGAAATTCATACTTCCTGTCCTGTGTGCTTATGCATGGTTTAAAAAAATGATATTTAGTTTTTTGTAACCAGATTTGATTCTTATATAGTTCTGCGTAATTTTTACTAGGTGGAAGGTAATCCATGGCATGAATCCCAACAATCACACGAGCAAATGGAATCAGCTATGTCGGTGGAAGGAATGCCGGAACAAAGTGCAAAGGGGGTGACAATAGGAGAAGCACTTGAAGCAGCTTCTGAGGCTATTGGGAACAAACCTGTTGATCAATCTGATGCTGCTGCCATTCAGATTGCAGAGAAGATTGCCACTGGAACTGATGCTGTTCTCGGTTCTGGCTTAGGCGCTGAAGCTCAGGCTGCTGCTACTATCAATGCACGGACGATGTTTGATGAGGACAAGATCAAACTGTCTGAAATACTCGAGGTATACATTTAGATCATGCACTTAATTTCACGCATTCCTTATAATTTCAATGTACGTAGTATGAGTGAAGTTGCAAAATGCTTGTGGCACGAAATATTACCACTTTATAAGACTATGCCCTGTGATTAGGAAAATAAAAAGGTAAGATTATTAGCAACCACAAGATCAAGTTTACAATACTTTTAAACATCGGAAACAGGATTGTTAAAGCTTTCGATTAAAAAACTGATGCAACAAAAACAAAACAAAACAAATAAGAATGTATTAGTAGCCTGTCTTGCAACAGTTATGTTATGTTGGCCATTGTTTTGCTTTACAATGATTCTATAATTCACATATTTTATATTTACTAACAAAGTAATATGCCTAGCATTGGCATATTGTGGTGAAAATAATGGTATAAATTATAAACTATGCAGAGAAGTTTCAAACCTTCTCTTTATTGCACTTCCGATGGACCTGAAAGCTCTTATGTAGTATTATGAGTTATCAGCTACATGATCTGTGTTCTAGTGAAGTCGGTCAACTTTGTTACTTAATTCTTGAATCTCCAGAAGATAGTACTACGTATATATTATTCCACATCTAATGAAAGCAGGTCTTTTAGATTTGTTCTATGTATTATGCGTAAGATAACTTGAACTAAAACTACGTGTAGGGAGCAACGAATATGCTCACAGATGACAAGGCAGCAACACCAAGGGATGCTGAACGCGTAAAAGCAGCTGAGCTGAGAGGCGGTTATGAAGGGGTTCTGGGTGAAGATGAGCTTCGTGAGCATGGTGAAAGGCAATCTACCACTCCTGGTGGTGTGGCAGAGGCTGTTGAATCGGCAGCCAGGATAAATCATCCCGATACTTGAATTGTGTCTGACTAAGCAACTATGGGTCTCAGGCTACGTATATTTTTTATGCTTTATTGGGTTTTGTTTTCCACATGAGCTGTGAATGTGATGTAAGAGGTTGATACACAAGCCGTAGTTTTTTAATCGAGGGGTGTATTGTGTATGTGTCTTCTAGTGGTTAAGCTTGTACACATTAAAAGTTTCAATGAAATGTATTAAGCAAAGTATATCATGC
The DNA here is from genome assembly GCA_016808085.1 of Suaeda aralocaspica. Classification (NCBI taxonomy): domain Eukaryota; kingdom Viridiplantae; phylum Streptophyta; class Magnoliopsida; order Caryophyllales; family Amaranthaceae; genus Suaeda; species Suaeda aralocaspica. The sequence goes on from PYUH01000078.1 coordinate 4,883,141, forward strand.
CCCTAAAGCAGGAATGACCGAAGTTCTCAGTTTAAGAACTGGCACTCAGATTTCTTATTACTTCCTACTAGCTTTTGACCTCAAAGGACTTGGATGTGTACTGAATTACTGATATATGTTCAAACCATGACACCGTTACCATATGTTAGACCTTATTGCTTCTTTTATTATTTCAAATGTCAATGTACTTTAATGTTTTTAGACTTGTTGAGATACTTATTAAGTACGTGAGTATTAGCTTTTATAAGGATGCATTTGCATTTTTCTAAACTCTTGACATTAATATTGAATTAAGTGAGATGGTCATTCCAATAGCCTTTTCGAAGACGACCATTGCTCAATAGATTGTCTGGTTGCATAGTGACGATTTGGGGTGGGGATCAAACCTTGGCCTCTAAATTTATCCTGCAAAATCTGCCACTATGTTACATATTATTAGGTTATTAAAATATAAAGAGAAGGTATATTCATTAGGAGCGGAACTACATAACAAATTATGGGATCATCCGCCACCATGTTACATAAATCTAGATCCGCTATCGATACTCATTAAGTGTTTAATGAGTCGAGCCGAGTCAACTTAAATCACTAAAGTTTAATTATTATTATTTTAGTGAAATTAAGATGGCACCAAAATAATTTAAAATTTAAATAAGACGGTCATATTTAATAAAACCAGTAAATAATGACTTAGTTAGACACAAAAATATATTAAATAGATCAATAAATCCAATAATAAAAGAAAAATATAAGACGGTCTTAAAAAAAGGAAATGATAAAGATGACGGAGAGACGTTGGAGGGTTGTGAACTTAGCAAGCGTTGACAACTTGACACTGGTAAAAATCGTAATCCAACGCAATCAAAAATGGAGCAAACACTTGTCAAAATCGTGTTACAACACAAAACTCCCCGCAAACCTAAAGTCCTAAATTATTCAAATCAAATCAATTTAAACACCCCCATTAACACATCATCAATCAATCCACCTCTACGATCTTCTCTCAAACCCCAGAATAACAAAAACCCTTTTCAATCTCCATTCATTAATCCTTAATTACATTCAATTATTATTAATGTTGTTCGGAAAAGATAAAATGGCACAAGAAAACTCAACCCAAACAAAACAACCCGAAAACGACGACGTTAAACCAGCAATTACAATTGGAGAAGCTTTAGAAGTAGTAGCCACCATTGTCGGCAATAAAGCCGTCGACGAAAGCGACGCTGCGGCGATTCAAGCGGCGGAGATGCGTGCTACTGGCGCTACTTCGCCGCCGATTACTGGTATTGGTTTCCAAGCTCATTCTGCTGCTATGGTTAATGCTCGTCGTCTTCATGATAATGAGAAAACTACCATTTCTGATATTATTGGGGTTTGTTCTTCTTCTTTTTGATTCCTTTTTTCTTAAATTAATTTCTGTTTAATTGGTTGTTAATTGTTGATTTTGATTGTGGTTTAATTGAAAGATGAATGTTTTGATTTAGTTGATGGTCATAGAGTTAAAACCCTAGATTTTATTAATGATTTGCGTTTTGGATGTGTGAAAATCTAATTAGGGATTTGAATTTTTGTTGAAAGACGAAGTTTTTGTTGATTGGAAATTTGAAAATCTTGAATGTTTTTTTCCTTAATGTTCTTTAACCTAAATAATTATGAGCGATAATTTGGGGAAAAAGTGCTATTGCTTGATTATAATGAGTTCAGTTGAGTTGAGATGATTTGAGTAATGATTTTGATAAGCTGTTGCATGAAATTAGAAGAGGATAGAAAAACACTATTTTAATGAAGTTTTTTGATTTGTAATTTCGTGTCGAATGCTTCAATGTTGAAGAGGTGAGACAATGTAGCAGCTAAATCCGATTGGAAGCAGTCGATTTGCTACTTCTGTTATGAATTTGGGGGTGTGAAGTGATAGTTAGGAATGATAGTTTGTAGTTGTTGAGGATAATTTGGATTAAAGCATCTCTTCGACTCTTCATTGGTCACATTCTGTTATTTTGATGAGTTGAGAGTTTGCTATAAGGTGGCGATGAAGTTTGTCCAACAATCATATACTACATTGATGTGAATTCAGCATAGGTGAAAATCAATGTGTATGTAGATCATACCAACTCCACATTCGTTAAGTTGAGGCAATGTGACAATTAAACTTTAGGCAAAGTAATTCAATTAGGGTATTGTTTTATAAATGTTGAGGATTATTTAGGTGATTGTACTTAATCTTAGGGTGGGGTGTGAATATGTAGGATGCGACAAGGAGGCTAGAGAGTGACAAGCCAGTTACAATGAGAGATGCTGAGAAGGTAAGAGCGGCTGAGCTGCAAGGAGATGTTGAAGGACTTGATGACAGTGACATACCGAGTGATGTTCCTAAGGAATCAGTCTTTCCAGGAGGTGTTGCCGAGGCTATAGCCACTGCTGCTGTCATCAACCAACCCCCATCTGCATAAGCTTGTTTGTTAATTTGTGTTCAATATGTACTGATCGATTGACTTTCGTTATTAGGTGCTATGTTTTTGAGCATTGAAAGTTGATGGTCCTCTGTTTTTTTCATTGTTTGGCTTTACAGTAGAGGAGGAAGGGAATGTATTATGCTTTTGTGCATTCTTCATTTATACTACTTGGCGATGTGGATGTTTTTGGCTAGGTTGACATTGTGGTTGGTCCAAACCATTATTAGTGGTGATTAATGGAAAGTGACACAAGCAGGCTGTGAGGCATGAGCCACGTTTTAAATGTCTTTCCCCTTTTATTTTGTTGGCAAGTTCAAAGCTATGAGTCTATGACTCCTCCCATGAAAAACGAAATTGATAGAGTTGTGTTCTTTGTTCTTGAAAACAATGTAGGGAATATATTGCTTTGAATAATCCAACCTTTTAACGCTTCACAAATAGCAACACTTTTAGATTATTTCTTAATATAACAACTATTAGTCCTATATTTCTAGATTGTCGAGATTATAACAACCTTTTATCCTAATTTCAACATTTGGTTATGTAGCACAAAAATTGTTAGAATTTTCGAAACATAAATGTATTTGAAATGAGGAAGCACAAGTTCTCAAATATATAGATACAAAGATACATGCAGCAAAATATAACTTTATTTGCAAATAAACTATTTCAACAATAAAAAAAATGTATCTTACACAAATATATAATTTGAGGAAGATGCTATTTGTACCCTAAGGACTATAAATAAGGTGTTTAAAATATAAATTATTTTTTAATTCAACCATTAATTACATAGATGTTTGTGTGATTTTTAGTTGAGTTTCAAGAATTATTATCATTTATAGAAATATTTTAAGTGCTAATACTTAGCCTTAAGGGCTATGTATGCATTACTATGCTTCAACAACAAATTTTTGTGCCCTTCAGAGACTTGAAATAAAGGCTATTATGTATAATTTTTTTTTGTTTTATTTTTTTAACTTAAACAGTAAAGGCTATGGTAGAAATATTATGTATGCATTACCAGATTTTTTATAGGATGCCCGTATTGTCAAAATAAGAATAAAGACTAGACAATTTGGGGTGAAAAGGCAATAAAAGGTATGATAACTAGTCTTTAGAGGATCTTGGAAAAATTTGTTTTCCCCTTCTTTTGAAAAGGCCATAAAGGGATGGTAAAACAAAATTTTAGAGGTCGAAATTGATTATGGGGAATCATGTGGTGGCCCATAGCACCTGGTAAAAAAAATAAGGCTAAAATAAGACGGAGCCCAGAATGGCCCTTCAGTGGCCTGAATCGAAGGCTATTATTCACTGTTTTTTTTTTTACATTACGGGTTATGAAAAAAAGGTAGCCAAAATTTTTTTAGGGTGCCTATATAGTTAAAATATGAGCATAGAAGAAGATATTTGGGGTGAAAAGGGTATAAGAGGGACGACAAAAAAGTGTTAGAGCCTCTAAAAAGTTTGTTTTTCCCTACTTCTAAAAAGGCCATAAGAGGGATAAAAACAAAATTTCGAGGCCGAAACCGATCGTAAGAGCACCATATTTTTTTAGATGAGTAACCCATTTAATATAAATTATTCAAATAATATAATCACACATCGGTAACCTCTTTTGTTAACCATAACACATAAGTATAGGGATTATCATTTGAATACTAAGAATTACTAATCATAAGTATAGGGGTTACTCATTTGAACAATAAGGGTTGCTAGTTATAAGTATAAGGGTTACCCATTTAAATAAAGAGGGTTATAAATAATAAGTACGTATAGGGGTTACTCATTTGGATAATAAGGGTTACTAATTATAAGTATTGTGGTTACTTATTTAAATACTGAGGGTTATTAATTATATGTATCGCAGTTACTCATTTGAATAATAAGGGTTACTAATTATAAGTGTAGGGGTTACCATTCAAATAATACGGGTTGATAATTAGAAGTATAGGAGTTACCATATAAATAGTGAGGGTTACTTGTTATAAATATAGGGGTTACTCATTTGAATAATGAGGGTTACTAATTATAAGTATAGGGGTTACCATTCAAATAGTGAGGGTTACTTGTTATAAATATAAGGCCGGGTTATATACTTATTAAATAATGAGGGTCACTAATTATAATTCTATGGATTACTTATTTGAATAATGAGGGTCACTAATTATAAGTATATGAGTTACTCAATTGAATAATGAGGGTTATTAATTATGAGTATAGGAGTTACTCATTTGAACTATGAATGAGGGTTACTTGTTATAAGGGGTTACTTATTTTAATTTGATAATGAGCTATCTAATACTTACTGTAGGAGTTACCCAATATATTGTGTGAAAGTTACTTAGTATGAATATTTTGTATAGAGATTATTCAATGTTTTGTATAGGGTCAAAATTTTAATGATATAAACTATATGAATATGAGTCTTTATGTGTAGTGAAATTGAAAATATAAGATGTTTTTATTTTATTTTTTAGTATAATATTTTTTGTGGTATATACATTTATAAAAAGTTATTATTTTTCTCTCTCATGACCTAATTGGTTAGAAGAATTGACGGTTTGAGAATTTGCGTACACGCATGCTGAGTCCATAGTGCACTGTCAATTGAATATGCGGGCAATGCGACATGTTATATAGAAGACCCACTCTTAATATTATAAGTTGCATTTTGAAAAACGTAAAATGTGGACTGGACGTAACAACTTTTTGGGAGGGAGGGGTATCAATTTTTACAAATGAATTTATTCATACACATAAGCAAACTTCTTCTAATCTAAATCTTGAAATATAAAAGGACATTCTATGGTCATTAGACCATCCTTATCTAGTGCTACGTTGCAGTAAAACACGAGTAGTATGTCCTTGAAAGAATCCACATGTAGTGCAAGGGCTCAAACGGGTGTCATGCTTGTATATCCAAAACTTAAGTCCTAGGCAACAACCGTTTGCATAAAGTATATACTCCTTTCACCGCTTAGTCAATAGATCAACATTGAAGACTTGAAGTAGCAAAACGTTTAAGTTCATAGGAAAAAAAAAGGAATCATCTTACTATAATTCCAATACAACTAATTTGCTGTAAATTTCAAGCTAATACTAGTTACTAGCAATGTCTCATGGTAAGCCTATTAGGTATGGGGACGTTTTCGACGTGTCCGAAAAGATTGCTAATGAGCCCATTGCACCACAAGATGCTGCTACCATGCAGTGTGCTGAGACCCAAGTGTTGGGCCACACCCTCAAAGGTGGTCCTGCTGCCACCATGCAAGCCGCGGCTATTAAGAATGTCAAAGCTAAAGCGGTCCCTCCCGGTTCTTCCACCGATGTTGCTACAAATGAAGGGATGAATGTTAATGAGACCATGGTTGATGGTCATCGTATCGTTACTGAGTCTATTGGTGGCCAGGTATTTGATCTACTACATTAATTTAATTTGTTCATGTTATTCAATTATGTTCTTGTCAACTTCAATTCATAGTATAAATACGAGTAGCTTTTATCTCTTCTAATGAAGAGGTTGTTAAGTGCTAATACATACACATGTAGTAAGGCTTTTAAGTTTTGATGATATGTAAAAAGCTAACCGTGTAAATGTGATCGACTTTTGTGCTCCCTCGTATTAATTCATATTTAGCCGACTATAGATTATTTTGGGGATTAAGACATTGTTGTTGTTATAGCATGTTGCATCCGAAAAATGGAGATATGATTTTGTATACTGATTGGTGCACGATACAATATACAGGTTGTAGCTAGGTATGCTGACCCAAAGCCGAACCTTGAACCAAATTTGGAGTCGATCATGGCTCAACCATCAGTGGTGGGGTGTGATGAAGTGACCATAGGGGAAGCCTTAGAAGTAAGTGCAATATTTGCAGGAGACAAGCCCATTACACAGACCGATGCTTCTGCCATTCAGGCTGCGGAAATGCGGGCAATGGGGTGTAGTAACCCTCCACCTGGTGGGCTTGGATCAGAGGCCCAAGCTGCTGCTACAAAGAATAAACACACCATCCTGACTGATGAAAATAAGGTCACTATTGGAGACATTCTAACGGTATGGTATATTATTGTACTACTCCGTATGATGTATGTGATTTTCGTAATAATCCTATGGCTACTCCGTATTTGAATTCGTAATTGTAAACTGTGATGCGTTTTGTAGGATGCATCGTCGAAGTTGGCACATGATAAACTTGCAACCGCTCAAGATGCAGAGAAGGTGATTGCAGCAGAGTTGAGGAATGACGCCAAAATGGAAACCAATCTCGGGGGGATCGGTGAGTCGGTAGCGGCAGCAGCAAGGCTGAACCAACACATTGATTAGAACTTCATAATGTTAGCTTGAACGTTGATCACAACTACTATTGTACTATTATATTATATTAGAAAATCGTGTATCAAGTGAGTTCATTTTCAACAAAGACTATTTTTTTTTGTCTCTTTTACTACATGGATGTGTGCTAATCATAGTTGTTGTGTGAAATTCATAGGGCAAAAATTATGATAATTGAACATAATCGCTACTTGACATTACCCGGCAATGATTGATTTGATACAAGGACTATCGATTACACTTTGGGGGATGATAATTAATGTATGCATGTATGTGTTGGTTCTATTAGCTGGTAACAAGATATGGAATATGGAAAATATATTCTTCCTAACAAGCTATCTAGGCGCCTAGGCCAAATGGCCAATAGGCAATAGTTGGATAGTTGCGCTGCAGCCTGTGCTTAGCAATGTGATCATGCACTACGTTTTTCATGTATTATGTGGGCATTGTTGGGCACAACTCAAGCCATTACACATAAGCTTCCTTGGCTAAATTCACATTGCTATTGTAGGCCCCACATAAACATATTTTTTTTAGGTTAAAAATGGGCGTAGGACTTTTTGGAATCACCATTAAAAGAGGTAAGGTTATAAATGATTTTTCCAAATCGCTAACACAAAGCTATTCGTACTTTTTGATGGTATCAGGTACTCTAAATAAAATGGATAAAAGATTATCTAGTGACCCCGGCATAATTCCTCATGTTTACTAATTAATGCGTTAGGAATTTCTATCTTATAAAAAAATAATGTTAAATACAGGTATGGGCCACACCTGCAAGAGAGAATCCACATTATGAGGAAAAAAAATTGTTTTCTCACTTTGTGTATATCACCTGTATGCTATTATTTTTGATTGGTTGATAATATTATAATTTAAATTTTAATGTCGGGTCCTTCTATTAAAACCAACCAATGAGATTGATTGGCACAAAAATGGCACACTAAATTTAGAATAGCAGATTTGAACTCCATTATGAGGCATTAGAGGTTTTACCCTAAAACATATGGGCAATAAGGGTAACTACTCCTTAATATGTGGATTTTAACAAATAATAATACTGTATTTTTTTTACTTGCTACATTTAATGTTTCACATCTTCCGATAAGCAACTTTAAAAATCAATATATTGAATCAAACAAAATCGCGTATGACTATTTTTTTATTTATAGATAAAATACTCCTTCCATCCTTTAATTTTTGCAATATTTGAGCTGAAGAGCTTTCACAAAAAGTGGGTCCGTGTTGCAAAAATAATGAGACGGAGGTAGTACTAAAGTAACTCAAATTTATACTATAAATAATGACAAAAACCGTAATATATAATAAGTAAAAAGCTACGAAAACAAGCATTCAGTATTAATAGTAGCACTAATTTGCACGTTCCCAACACTTATAACGATACTGAAATTGGATAAGGTTGGCCCAACGTACTACACCCAGGTTCAAGACTTATCGAGGAAAGTGTGATTTCTAGTGGCAGTGTGGCACAGTCTAGAACTAACACTTGCTCTTCTATTACTAGGTGTCCAACTCACACTTCCTCCTTATCCTAATTTTCTATTATAATAATAAATAGATTAAAGTATAAGCAATTATCTTGGATCGATGTAGTTATATTAATATAAGATATTGGTGTATATAATTTATACAACGAACCCAAAGTTTATATGATCATATTCATAATAAACGACAGAAACATCGAAATTGAAATAAAAGATGGAGTTACAAGGGAAGAAAGAAAGCGGTCCAAAGCAAGATACGTATGATATTAAAGAGCAAGCCAAAAAACCAATCAATCTTGAAGTTGATGCCCCCAAAATTGCTAGTAACACTAACAAAGAACAAGGAAAAGATCACGAGGCTATATCAACTAGTGTTATCAACCAAGCTGTTGAAGACGAGGTCTTTCCTTATTCTACTTGTACCTTTTGATTTTATTGTTTTATTTATGTTAAAATTACTCACTGTTTTCGTGTCTCATAATGAATTTGTATACGTACTTATATGGTCATATGTATTGAATTTGTGTACCACGTACTTATGTTGTGTGTATTTGTTTCGACCATGATTGAGTAAATGTATGTTATATTTCATATGGAAATACAAAGCGGAAGCAGATTAGAGATAGAATATATAAATATAAGCAAATAAGTGTTACTTTGTGATATAGTATATAAACTGCGCTGCTTTTGGATTTCGATCAACCATCCCCTTAAGTTTGTGGTTAAATTAATCCTTTAATATGGTATATATCTGAGTCAATATGGTATAGAGTCAACGTAATATAATGATAACGGATTCAAATCTTATCTGTCACTTATTTTTAAGTGAAATTATTAAACACAAAGTATAATAGACTTCATATTACATTCACATTTCTATTACAACGAATTCTCATAGTGCGTGAGGGTGTAATAGAGTATATAAATTAGTCTTAGGACTCAACCATCAGTTTAATCTTTTGGTTGTATTAACTTCACAAAACAAAAACATAAATTTAGTAATTAAAATTAAGATGCCGCTATTACATGGATCGAGCAAACTAGATTTGAAGCTTTTAGTTGTTCGATTGTAACTACGTACTAATTTCAAACGAACACGTACAACATAGAGAACGCTCGCATAGTGGTACGTATGTACATCAACTACTTATCGAGGGCAGCAAAAACACCTTCGGCGAAGGCCGTGGCAATTTCCGGCAGGAAATCCCTCGTGCTTGCAAACGGTGTCACAGTTCGTGTCCCTTCCACACATGCCATGGAAAAATTTACTAGCAACGTTGCATCTCCCTTTGCCAAATAAACCTTCCGCAACTTTTGGACCTACATCCTCTTCATATCACATAAACATACGTATGTTAAAGATAATTATTATAAAACAGCGCACAAAAATTCACCTGAATATATATATATATATATACCTCCCATAGAACTATAAGACTATGCCTAACAAAGTACATGTAACAAAATTTATTTAAAGCTCTAGCGAATTTGTTTCAATGTACAATCACGATAACATGCATGAATTTTATTGTACTTTGTCTCAATATATATTTTGTAAATCATGAGAAGATGTACCTAAGGTTACGGCAAGCAGGAGAACAAGAATCAAAGCTGCAATGGGCTTCATTGACCTCATAACAACTTTGTAACTTGGACAAATAATGAGCAATTTGATTTAGGAAAATAGGAGAAAATAATATTAAAATTTTGGTTATGAGACACAATAATGCCGCAACTTTTAGTTTTTATATGAGGCTATATCAAGACAAGTGTAAACATGGTTATCATCGATACCCGAGGAAAGCTACACGTATATGCTATAACTCATGGTATTAAACTTCATATTGTGACACGTTTATTTTTGTTTTTATTTATTAATGCTTATGACTTGTGACTATTAATTAGGGGTGTGGTGCATGTGAAAGTTCGAACCCAAAAATATGATTATTACTCGTAAATTTAGGATGTATATAGTATGTTTTTATTAATTTTGGTCTGGTTATTGATTTGAAGTAGCAGTTCATTAATTTAGCGAATAAAATTGTCCTTGGAGATCGATCAGATGCATGGGTTGAAATGGCCTTCAAGAGTCGAAAACAAATGGCCTATGATCCATGGTTTTCGAGGGTTAGGATGTTCCCAAAAAAAATGGACGAAAATTTCCAGGATAACTCATGATTCAAGAGACGGATTTTGGATAGTTATTGAGAGTTCAAAAGGTTATAGAAAGATGTCAAAAGCATAAGAACGACGTGGATATGAATTTTGAAAAGCTCTGTTGATTGAGGATCGTGTTTTTAGTTTTTAAAAGCTAACACT
>PYUH01000078.1:4910322-4983169 GCA_016808085.1 Suaeda aralocaspica
CTTTTTTTTAAATTTTTTTTATTTTTTTTTTTTTTTTTTTTTTTTTTTAACTTCTACGTAACCGTGAAGCTAGATTTAATCAAACTTTCATAAAGTGGTCATTACGATATAGACAATTCAGTTTTAAAGGACAATTATCATATGGTTTACTTTTCAATATTTATACCTTTGGAGTTGGACCATATTCTACATGCATTCTAGCAATATTCTGTGATCAATTTGTTATTATTGCACTGTTTTGTTTGCCCACTTTTGTCTTGCTTGATCGGACGACATAGACTAAGCTATGTTTTATTAACCATGTATAATTTGACAAGTGTAATGAACAATTACTATTAATTAAAGTCTAAAACCTCTAATTGTTGAATAAGTTTCCTCGATTAGGTAACCTATAATATAATGTAAATATCTAGATCATTTAGGGGACGGAATTTCAATTGCATTACTATATAGTAACAATTTGGCGGTAATCATCACCGTTTATGTAAATTTGTTGCAACTTGCACATAAACAAAAATCAAATAATTCGCACCATTAATTTGTTGATCAGAACAATCTTGATAGGGTTATAATTGAAAATTGGACACGAAATTTACCCTATCATTCTTGCTTTAATGGGTAACACTAAAGAATAATTTGGATTGTTTAAAGTTTCTCTCTTGATATCTAAATTCTTAAAATAATTTTCATGACCCAGCTTTACAAAGTTACGGCTAGCATATATCCAAAATAATTTGCATTTTTTAGGTAATAATTCCTAAAATTACGGGTACAAATAATGGTTGACATAATTTAAATGCCATGAAATAGAGTAATTTAACCATGGGGTGCATTTAATAATTTTGAAGGCCGCTATAAATCTGAAACATAGAATGTACAAGCTAAGTCAACTACTCCGTATTACGTACTGTATAATTTTTCCAAAAATACTACCAGTATTCAAGCAGTAAATTATTTTTTTCCACTTAACTTTGATAATAACCTTTTCAACAATTTTTTCTAATTACCGTACACAATCATTTGATGTTAAAATTTTGCAGTTGAATTTTTTGTCGTCATTCATTAATCTTGAGCGTTATACACTTATTGCTTCTGATTCAATGCTATTCTACCCTAACAATAACACGTACAGGTAAATTTATGTAAATTTCGGACCATCCGACCATTGAATATGTCTGTATAATGTTATCTACACAAGATTTTCTGTATTCATTTCCCCAAAAGTACAATAAGATACAAAATGGATTTATTTAGTTTTCATGTATAAAGTTGCATTTAAAAATACATACAATAACTTATTGAGGTGGTGAACGGATGATAATGCGATTCATCTTAGTTAATTATGTGCTTATCTTCATAACCTTATATAACTCGCATTATATTATCATATTAATATTAGAATAATGATAGGGTTATGTATAAGCATTAATTTTTTTTAAAAAAAAGTAAAAACAGTTTAGCAATTGATGATAAAATTTTACAAAATTTGAGATAATTAATGTTGCACTTTGCTTTTTTAATGTACGTTTTCAGAATATTTGAATATGTCCTTTTCGATCATAATTTGTGATTGAAGATGTGCATTTGAAATTATATTCCATCCAAAATACAAATAGGTAGAACTTTATGAAGCCAAAAATAATAAAACAAAAGCCTCTTATCATACAACTATTGAATCATAATCATGAATTTGTGATAGTTAGTTGCTATGGAATTTTCTGAAATTTTGGTGCTTTTTAGTTAGCCATATATGAATTGATGTTGTCCTTGTTGGTTGGAAATATATAGGAGAGTCAGAGTATATGTACGTACTTGAATTAGATGTGGCCCTGCTTTGGAGTACTCTACTACTCTCCCCACCATGTGCTCCTTAGACCTCCATTTTGAGTAACCCTCATAAATTTATTATGGACTTCTCATTTATGTTTAATGCAAGTTTATAATAGTGCATAAAGTTTTCAACCATTAGTTTATACTTTTAGTTGAGATAACCCTCTAACATGCTATCAATTAGGGGTGTGCAAGATTTTACGGTTCCGAATTTACGGTCCGAAATTTTCCGATTCCGTTCCAAAAATCGGAATTCCGATTAAGATTTTTGAAAACCGGAAAAACCGGATCGGATATCCGGTTTTTTAAACCGGAAACCGGATCGGATACGGAATGGATTTTTAAAAAATCGGATTCCGGATTTTTAAGGAAAACAAAATCCGGAATTCCGGTTTTCCGGATTTTTCCGAATTTTTCCGGATTTCCGATCCGGTTTTTAAGGGTATATGTGTAAATTTTAGAGAAAATTCTAGTATATAATTCGGAACCGGATATCCGGATTTCCGATCCGGTTTTTCCGGATATCCGAATTTCCGGAATTCCGGTTTTTCCGGAACGGATACGGAATCAATTTTGTTGGTTCCGAAAATCCGGATATCCGAATTTCCGGATCGGAAAATTTCCGATTTCCGGTTTTGCACACCCCTACTATCAATCGTCAGCATAAAACAAAGGTTATAAGTTTGAACCTCACCCACCCTCTATTCTAAGGTATTGTTTGGTTCACCTTGGGAAGTCATTTTTCATTGGAAATCATATTGCATGGGAAATTTTTACCTATGTTATTTACTTAATTCTATAGGAATTTGGGTAAGTTGTTTGGTTGAAATCATTGGAATCCATAATTCCTAGGAAATAATTTCATATTCTTTATTTGATGTACATATTATATTACAATATAACCTATGCTTTTTAATATATTTTTTTTAAACATTTCAATTGGAAAATCTTGTCAAGTACATAATAGTAATTTCCAAAAAAATAACATGAAAAATTAAACTCACTGAGGCAGGGGCGGGTGAGTTATTTCCCATGGAGCACAGGAGGTTATTTCCCCTCGGAAATTTGAGTTCTTAGAAAATACTTTTAGTCTTTCAACACCAAAAAGCCATTTCCTAGGAAATCATTTTTCCTACGAAGAAATCCCGGCCTTCAACCAAACAACACCTAAGTAATTAATATGCAATGAACATGGTGGGCCTTATATTATTGCACCACATCTTTAGCTCAATGAGCTCTCTACCGAGGAGACGGTGATAAATTATATAAACTATTTTTAAACCTCATTCATTAATTATCTATTTACTTCAGTTTAAAATCGGTTCGGTTCGGTTCAACTCTTTTTTTATTTTGATAACCATTAATCCTTAATAAAAACTTTCAGTTCAGCTGTTTTCAGTTAAAGTAAACAGGCCCTTAATGATCTTAGTTGAGTTGGCTTTCTAATAATGCACAATGTAAACCTTTTTGGCATTTTCTGATGTGTTATAGTACCTTTGTTTTAATTTAAATACAATAAATATTTTCTTCCCTTTTCAATATCTCCGTATTAATTTTATTCGGTGATGACCTCTCTCCTTAGCACATGTTGTTCTAGTTTTCTCTATTGCTCTTACCCTCGGCAAAAAAAAATTGACTATTTGTCCAAGGAAATTAAACTTAAAATGCTGTATCTATTTAGGAACAAAGGTGTGTAGTATATTAATAGGGTAATGATTTTTTATCATATATGTAACTTTAACCTAGTGTAGGCTAGAGTTACATTACCTAGGGCCGGTCATTTTAAAGAAGGTTCAAAGAGCCCCACCGCACAAGGCCCCAACATACATAGGACCCCAAATTTTAGTTTTTCTTATATACCATTGTCTAAAACATATAATATCTAAATATCGATCATTAATATAAGGGCCTAATTAATAAATTTGGTTTGTTTTAGAACATGGCTCCTAAATTTTTTTGCCATGGCCCTATTTATTGTCATTACTTGTATACAATCATACATTAATTACATGTTTTTTATAAAATGTCCTTAATTTGTAAGTATGATACTCCATATATGCAAAGCTAAAGAATTAAAAACGTAATATAACATCTTTCATAAGCCTTTTAAATGAGTTAGATAGGACGTCCTTGCATAATTTGACGTCCATCTTAAGTAGATCTCTATAATCAGAAAACAAGTTGGCTTGATAATTTAATCCTATATTTAGTTGAGCATACAATTGGAAATGCTTAAAGCTGTCGTTGGTAAGTTATCATAATAAATATATTTGATTTGGACATGAGTCGTTGTACGTAGTGAAATAAACGCAAAAGGTGATCTAGTAAACTATTTAGGGGAATTACTTGAAAGTTAAATTATCTAAGGTTTTGTCAATACAGTTAAATATACACATATATAATCTTGTTGTTGGTATAGTATTATGTAGTACGATTATAAATGTAGTGATGAAGTATGAACTACTTTCACTAAATTTATCAATTTGCTTTTCTATTATATGATTAGGTGGCTTAGCTTGCCATTTTCATATGAAATTCTTAGTACATACAATTTAACCTTTCAATTTTTGAGGATCATGAACGTCTCTTTCTCCCATCCCTTGGCTTGGTGTAGGGCATGCAAGCTCGAGAGTTAGTGTTTCACCTAGCCGCGCGAACTCTTTTTTCGTCATTCATCAGCCCGTGTTGGTTCGTGAATTAGACCTGAATATGTAAGCTTAATATGTAGCTCGACTAAGTCAATTGAACTTGTACATTCATGAACAATGTCATAATTTGGATCCGTCATTCGCACTGTTCAACTCATTCTACACGTACCCTACATAGCGCAGGTGACTATCAAAATAATTAAATCTTCGTTATAATAACTTACATATAGTCGATACTAATAAATTGAGTTAACAATAACATTCAATTTAGGTTTAGATTAGGATATATATGGATAATTTGATTCAAATAAATCAATTTCCTTGTCAAATGAGCTGTTTTGGGTGGGGTGGGGGGTTATAACAGATATGACTTTGATTGTGGTCAATTAGATTCCTGGATTTGGGTGTTTTCGTGGTAAAGAAGATGTAGCATTTAGTTGATAATAATGTTCCAATCAAAGACAATAGTCCACACGCTTATATCATATCAGATCATAATGTATGAGATTAGCACAACTCCATCCACTTTGTACATGGAAACTCATAGTGGGATGGAAATTTTTGACAATCTCCACTCTCAATGGATGTTAGCCTACAATATCTTCACCAACCACTAAACAAACTGGAAACTGGTTTCCATTTGCGTCCTCATGTACAATAATTGTTTTTCCTTTTTATTATGTACTATCAAAGTTTCGAAATATCATTATTATAATTTATCTGATCTCAAATATAATTTCACATGATGTAATTCATATATATGTTGTTTAAATTTTTAGTTTTCCGCATAATGTAAACAGCACCTCCTTAAAGCGATAAAAACTATATATGAATTTAATTTTATCATAACGTAAGCCGGCCACATACAAGGAATTCAAGTAGTCATAAATACTCAATAGAACAAAGACTAATGCCATTCAAACTCATACAGATTCAGCAGTGTAATCTGAATCATTTTAAACCACTAATTATTAATTAACCTAGTAAAAACTTGACTAACTGCTTCCACTTTTTTTTTTTTTACCACAACCTACCTTCCAAGCAATTTAATTAAGTGAATAGTCCGTACAATATGGTAGAATACTTAGCCAAAGTAAATACTACTAAATGATATGATGATCGACGCCTTAATAAAAATAAATCAATGGTCCTATATGTTTTAAAAAAAAAAATTAATCACTGTATGTAGACCACAACAAGAATTGATATAAAAACTTATTATTAGATCATTTAGCTAATAATAATAATTAAGGTACCCCCCCCCCCACCTCACTTTCCCGTCTTTCTCCTGTTATTACCAACACCCTTAAATACAGCTCACACATGTTCACTTCTCTCAGCTCTACTACACCCCAATATAACATGCTCAAAAACACAACACAGCAAAATAACTCTCATCAATTTAGAACATATAATAATTAATAGTATACATACACGTACTATGCCAAACACACTATCTAAAAACTTCAACTTATGTTTCTCCCTACTAAAACGCCCTCAACCTCAAATCACACACTCCTCCCAACAACAACACACTTTAAACTACAATTCCCTATATGAAGATCCACCTCCTCCTCACACCACCAACACGCCGTGTTTCGTGTCAGCACCTGCATCTCCGTCTTCTGTCTCCACGGATTTCATGGAGACAGACTACGACACTATATCCGAGGTAGGTCCAGGGTTAGGGGTTGGCTCCATAACCCCGGACCTGACCGCGGCCTATGCATCCCAGCGGTTCTTCATCTCATCGCCTGGCCAGTCAAACTCCATCGTTGACTCCCTATCACTCTCCTCCTCATCCCCTACGAAGGATGCCGAGGTGGCCGGAGGGGTGCCGGTGCAAACCTACTCGCCGGACCCTTACGTGGACTTTAGACGCTCCATGCAAGAGATGGTAGAGGCACGTAATTTGGAGAATTTGAAGCTAAAACAAGTATGGGAATATTTACAAGAATTACTGTTGAGTTACCTTGCATTAAATCCAAAGAACACTCACAAGTATATTGTTGGAGCTTTTACTGATCTTGTTGNTTTTTTTTTTTTACCACAACCTACCTTCCAAGCAATTTAATTAAGTGAATAGTCCGTACAATATGGTAGAATACTTAGCCAAAGTAAATACTACTAAATGATATGATGATCGACGCCTTAATAAAAATAAATCAATGGTCCTATATGTTTTAAAAAAAAAAATTAATCACTGTATGTAGACCACAACAAGAATTGATATAAAAACTTATTATTAGATCATTTAGCTAATAATAATAATTAAGGTACCCCCCCCCCCACCTCACTTTCCCGTCTTTCTCCTGTTATTACCAACACCCTTAAATACAGCTCACACATGTTCACTTCTCTCAGCTCTACTACACCCCAATATAACATGCTCAAAAACACAACACAGCAAAATAACTCTCATCAATTTAGAACATATAATAATTAATAGTATACATACACGTACTATGCCAAACACACTATCTAAAAACTTCAACTTATGTTTCTCCCTACTAAAACGCCCTCAACCTCAAATCACACACTCCTCCCAACAACAACACACTTTAAACTACAATTCCCTATATGAAGATCCACCTCCTCCTCACACCACCAACACGCCGTGTTTCGTGTCAGCACCTGCATCTCCGTCTTCTGTCTCCACGGATTTCATGGAGACAGACTACGACACTATATCCGAGGTAGGTCCAGGGTTAGGGGTTGGCTCCATAACCCCGGACCTGACCGCGGCCTATGCATCCCAGCGGTTCTTCATCTCATCGCCTGGCCAGTCAAACTCCATCGTTGACTCCCTATCACTCTCCTCCTCATCCCCTACGAAGGATGCCGAGGTGGCCGGAGGGGTGCCGGTGCAAACCTACTCGCCGGACCCTTACGTGGACTTTAGACGCTCCATGCAAGAGATGGTAGAGGCACGTAATTTGGAGAATTTGAAGCTAAAACAAGTATGGGAATATTTACAAGAATTACTGTTGAGTTACCTTGCATTAAATCCAAAGAACACTCACAAGTATATTGTTGGAGCTTTTACTGATCTTGTTGTCAATCTTATGTCACCTCCAAATAATTATGATCATACTAATAATGTTCATGCTTCTTCTTCTTCTTCCTTTTCTTCTACTTCAACTCTATCTTCTTCTTATGATTGTGATCATAATCACATTATTGGTAGTAGTGATTATATTATGTAGTGTAAAATAACATATTGTGATCTAATATAATTAATCATCAAATCGATCATTCAATGTCAATAAATAAATTTAAATTAATCATCAAATAATCATTCATTCATTGTTAACTTAAAAGGTAGTACATGTACATGTTTTTTTCCTTTTTGTTTTCTTGTGTTTTAATTTCATGTCTTTATATTAATTCTCTGACACAATTTAATCTTTTTAACTGCTACAATTTATATATATATATATATATAATAACCCCACTAATTTTATTTTTATTTTTCTACATTTTGGGATTTAGAACCAATAATTGGACGTGAAATTCATAATTGACTACAAACGTCTAATTAGAGAGTTGGTTGGTTGTTTTTTCAGACAAGATCGGATTTGTTGGCTGGCTTTTTAATAAGATAAATGAAAGTCTATATGTGACACTGATTTTAAGCCCTATATATTATATATTTATATATATTGTCCCACATTCATTAAGTGAATTATCACTTAATTAATAAGCTAATTGTTGTACAATGTTTGGAGTTGGGAAGGTCAGCTTATATAATATTTAGAAATTATGTTCTCAATTTTATACTCCATCTTTGTTACTAGAACACCCTTACAAGTTATAATGTGACATTATGGGGACTAATTCATTGTCCATATTACAAATTTACAATAAAAGATAGGGGAAAAAAAAAGGCATTTTAATTACGGAGTAATAAATCTGTTATTACAATATCATGTAAGTATGTAACTTAATCTGGTCTGAGGCTCCTTTAATTTTCCTTAGCAAAGTTGCTAATATCTCCTAGTGTTTACATTGTGCAAGACATACATGGCGGAGGCGGTGGCGGTGGCGGTGGTGTTCGCCTTAGCATGATATGTTAACCTTATCATTCGTTTTTAGTTACATGAAAATGCAAAAGCAAAACTTATAAGAACTTACATGAAAAAAATGGCCAAAATTATTGCATAATATCCCTTTTTGTAAATATAGGGTCTTTGAACATATACTCCACGTTCAAAAGATTATAAAACGCTGATGGTGGGAGAGTAGCAAAGACACATTTATCTCTATTCCGAAAAATCCTCTACAAAAGGAACTTAACAAGTTTTTAGAGATTAAAATTGGGCATGGCGAATCCTAGGGTGACTTGAAACCCATGGTAGAAAGATTGAGCGAAAAGGAGAAGAGGCCATAAACAACCCATCAGAAGCCGAAAATGAAGGTTATAAGTCACCATTTTCAAGGATTCGGGGTCCCGAAAAAAATTGGCCGAAAATTTTATATCGTATCCATCAGGAAAAGAGAGGGACCTTAAAGAATTAATCGAGGTTCAAAAGATCACAACACGCAGTTGGGAAAGCCAAAAAAGATCATTATGTCCCCATATCAAAGATTCTCTACAAAAGAAAATTAATGAGTTTTTATGAATGTGGGTGATGTGGGTGTGGGGCGTCTAAGGTGACCGGAGGCCTATGATTGAAAGATGTAGCAAAAAGGAGACGAGACTAGAAACAGCCCAGGAAGACGAAAATGAAGGCTATAGTATATATTTTTGCTCCTGGAGGGGCATCCCAGCCTCTGTCTTGTTTTCTCCCCTTTTTTTTACCACGTGTTCTGGTCACCACAGAACTCCTCATAATCGGTTTCGGTCTCTCTAAACTTGTTATATTCCCTCTTTTGGAGATATTTCGAAAGAAAAGAACAACTTTTTCGCTCTCATGTGATGTTCTTATGGCTCTTTAACCCCAACTAGCTGAACATGGTTCTTATTTTGGCTCCTTCTTTGATGAATTGACCATTTAAGGTCACCATATGAATACCCTATAAAAATTTCTAGAATTTTATTTTTCTGGACCCCGAGCCCCCTATTACTGTTTTGAGTTTCGCGGGTCCCTGAAAAAAAGTTGCAAAAATTTTTTTGAGGTGCCCGTATGGTTAAAATAGGAACCCAGACCAGACGATTTGGGGTGAAAATGCCTTAAGAGGAATGATGTCAAGTTTTTAGAGAGTCTCGAAAGTAGTTATTTTCTGTTTTTCAAAAAAGGACTTACGATAGATGATAACAAGTTTATACGGCCCAAAACCAATCATGGGGTAGTCCTATGGTGGTCCATAACACATGATAAAAAAAAATAGGGCAAAAATAATACAGGGCGGGAAAAAACGGGTAAAGGCTATAATCCACTTTTTTTTTTTAAGATTTCGGGAGTCCTAGAAAAAATTTGTAAAAAACATTTTAAGATGCTCGTATAGTCAAAATATGAATCCAAATTGGCGATTTAGGGTGGAAAAATTTTAAGAGAGATAATAACATGTATTTAGAGGAGCCGGGATAGTTATTTTTCCGTTCTCCGGAACAAAAGGCCAAAAGAGGGATGTTAGCAGATTTTTAGGGGCTGAGAGTCTGAGACCAATTGTGCGGAGTCCAGTTGTGGTCCATAGTACGTGATAAAAAAAACGAGGGGAAAATAAGACAAGACCAGGAAAGGCCCCTCCGGAGTCTTCAATCAAAGGCTATTATCCACGGTTTTTTGAGTTTTCGGGGTCTCGGAAAAACAAGTTGCAAAAAAATTTTAAGGTACCAGTATGGTTAAAATATGAACCCAAACTAGGCGATTTGTGGTGAAAAGGTTATACAAGGGATGATAACAAGTTTTTTGAGAAGTCCGCATATATCTATTTTTCCATTCTCCAAAAAAGGTCATAAGAAGGATGATAACAGATTTTTAGGGGCCGAGACCGGTCGTCAGGAGTCATGGGTTGGTCCATAGCACGTGTTAATAAAATAAGGGTGAAAATAAGACCAAACCCGGGAAGGTCCCTCCGAAGGCCTCAATTAATGGCTATTATCCACTGTTTGTTTTTTTTTTTTTTAGTTTTTGGTGTCTTTGAAAAAAAAAAGGTTGCAAAAATCTTTTTGAGGTGTCAGTATGGTTGGAATATGAACCTAGAATAAACGAATTCGAGTGAAGAGGACGTAATAGCGATGATATCAAGTTTTTAGATAGTAAGCTTCCTAGAAAAAGTTGTTTCTCTGTTCTTTGGAAAAGGCCATAAGAGGGTTGATGACAGGTTTTTAGTGGGAGACATGTGGTGTTCCATAGCATGTGGTAAAAAGAAACAAGGCAAAAGTAAGACGAGGCCCAAAAAGGAGTCAAGCTGCATGAAAAAACAAACATACATGAGCTCAACGAGAACATAAATCTCGTGTGGAACAGAAGGGTAAAAGCTCGTTTGATTTTGATTTTCAGTACGAATACGAATCGTGAAAGGGTGGCCTAACGATCCTTTAGACCTTCGGAGTTTAAAGCTAGAGGTGTCAGAAAATTTACACAGGGATAACTGGCTTGTGGCAGCCAAGCGTTCATAGCGACGTTGCTTTTTAATCCTTCGATGCCGGCTCTTCCTATCATTGTGAAGTATAATTCACCAAGTGTTGGATTGTTCACCCACTAATAGGGAATGTAAGCTGGGCTTAGACTGTCGTGAGATAGGTTAGCATTACCCTACTGGTGACAGTGCCACAATAATAATTCAACCTAGTACGAGAGGAGCTATTGATTCGCACAATTGGTCATCGCGCTTGGTTGAAAAGCCAGTAGCGCGAGCTACCGTGCTATGGATTATGATTAAACGCCTGTAAGTCAAAATCCGTGCCAGAAGCGACGCATGCGCCCGCCGCCCGATTGCCGTCCTACAATAGGGGCTTCGGCCCCCAAGGGCATGTGTCGTAGGCTAAGTCCTCACGCCAGATGCGTCGTGAGGGATGCCTTGAAGTATTATTCCTACCGAGCGGCACGTTGAATCTTTTGCAGACGATTTAAATACGCGACGGGGTATGGTAAGTGGCATAGTGGCCTTGCTGCCACGATCCACTGAGATTCAGTCCTATGTCACTTCGACTCGTCTCTCCCCTCTTTAACCTCCACTTCCCTTAAAACTACTACATATTGCAAAAAGAGGCTGCCTGGGCGCCTAAGAAAGTATGGATGGGGCATGTCTATAACTGTGATGGGTGCACGCATGCATGCGTTCATCAGATCCAGGACAAAGATACACAGCACATGATGCGAAAAGAGTCTGTCCGCCATTAGCAACGCTCATGTTACACACACCCCCTGCAAAGGCAAAACAGGGCCTTATGAAAGGCTGCCAACAGGTGACAAGAGAGTGAGCATGACCAAGGGTTGTGAAGTCGGAAATTCTCGGTAGAGGGATCATATGAGGTGTTTAGGGGCCGAAACCGATATTAGGGAGTGTTGTGGTGGTCCATAGCACGTGGTAAAAAACGAAGCGAAAAAGTGACGGGTCCCGGGACGACCCCTCTGGAGGCCTCAATCAAAGGCTATAATTCACTGTATTTTGGGGATCATGGGTCCCGAAATATAAAATCTCATAAATTGACCGGGGTGCCCCTGAGGTAAAAATATGAACCCAGGCAAAAGGATTCGGGGTGAAAAGGTCATATGAGGGATTATAACAAGGTATTAAATGATTCCATATGAGGTTGTTTTCCCCCTCTTTGGAAGAGGCCATAAGAGGGATTATAAGAGGTGTTTAGGGGCCGAAACCGATCTTGGGGAGTGCTGTGGTGGTCCATAGCACATGGTAAAAATTTGGACGAAAAAGTGTCGGGTCCCGGGACGGCCCCTCCGGAGGCCTGAAACAAAGGCTATTATTCACTGTTTTTAATGGTTCCAGGGTCCCGGAAAAAAAAATCCCGGAAATTGACCGGGGTACCCGTAAGGTAAAAATATTAACCCAGACAAAAGGATTTGGGGTGAAAAGGTCATATGAGGGCTTATAACAAGGCCTTAGACGGTTTCATATGAGGCTGTTTTTCTCCTATGTGGAAGAGGCCATAAGAGGGGTCATAAGAAGTGTTTAGAGGCCGAAACCGATCTTGGAGAGTGCTATGGTGGTCCATAGCACGTGGCAAAAAAACGGGGCAAAAAGGTGATGTGTTCCGGGACGGCCCCGCTGGAAGCTTGAAACAAAGGCTATAATTCACTATATTTGAGGTTCAGGGGTCCTGGAATAAAAAATCTCGAAATTTGACCGGGGTGCCCGTAAGGTAAAAATATGAACCCATACCAAAGGATTCGGGGTGAAAAGGTCATATGAGGGATTATAACAAGGTCTTAGTCGGTTCCATATGAGGTTGCTTTTCTCCTCTTTGAAAGAGGCCATAAGAGGAATCATAAGAGGTGCTTAGGGGTCGAAACCGATCTTGGGGAGTGTTGTAGTGGTCCATAGCATGTGGTAAAAAAACAGGGCGAAAAGGTGATGGGTTCCGAGACGACCCCTCTGGAAGCCTGAAACAAAGGAATGCGTGCCAAAGAGGTTATGGAAACAAGCCGTGAAGAAGCTATGAAGAAATAAGAAGAAAAAGAAGTAAAGAACCGACAGGTCTATGCGCCCGCATTTAATAAACCTGCAGTCTTCATTGGGCTTCTGGAGGGCTGATGCGGGCACACAAAATCGCTATGCGCCCGCATCAGCGGTTTTCCGTAAATATTGTTTCTTTTATTTTCTTCGTGCTTTTTTGGGTATTAAGGGCACGACTTCCTAGGCTAAAAGACTTTATGCTTTTCATAACTTAGAATTACTACCTTAGGGTGGAATTAAGCACTTTTTCTCTCTCAAAAATTAGATTAGGAATTAGGGTTTGTTCTCAACATTATTTCAATTCAATTCAAAGTTCTTCAATTCGATAATTCCTTTTTCTTTTATTCTTTTTGCTTAATTTAATTTATGCTCTTTAGTTTCATTAGTCTAATTAGTTTAGTTTATTTGTTGATTTTAATTAGTTTAATTGTTAATTATTTCATGAATTTAATTATGAATTCTATGATTATGATTGATTTGATTTCCATGTTCATGAGTGATTAGTCAATTTCCTAGGGTTAGGGAAACCTTGAGTAATTAATGGACTAATCAATTTAGATTGTTTCGACTTTGCAATTAGTAGTCAAATTTTTATTATTGGCTTGATTTAGTTGTAATTTTGGTAATTGTCGAATTTGATGCCGAGAGGTAAAAATACCACAATTAGACCATTGAATAGTAGGCGGAATTAGTCTAGGCATGAGCGAGAGCCGCTAGATGAGTTTTAAGGGAGTCTAAGTTCGAGAGAATTAGTGAGCCCTAATTTGATGATAACTGTTGATAACTCTATTTTATATTCATTATTTACCCCCATTTTATATTGGTTTTTGGCTCTAACACGGCTCTTTTGAGCCCGTTCTATTAACTTTGGTTGCTTTTAGTGTTGGTTGCTTTGCTTTAACATTTATTGCAGGAATTGATGTTTTTGTGTCGGTTTCCGCTTTATCCCGAACACTTGGCAAGTTATTGAGAGTCTTAACCATTTTGAGAAGCTAAAAGGAAGCTAGGACGTGATTTAGAAGCCTTGGGGAAGCATAGAAGTCAAGTTACGAAGTAAACGAGCGAAGTCGGAAGCTCCGGGGGGCATTTAGCAGTATGCCCGGGCAAAGTGTTGTATGCCCGGGTCGCCCGGGCACAATGCAACTGTGAGATTGAACGATCTTTGTTAGTGAATCCATTAGTTGTTCTTGGTAACCCGAATGACCCTAGGCTTAATTTATTGGTTTTAAACTTCGTCATTTCCCGTAATTGATTAGTAGTTAATTAGTAGTCAATTAGTTAATCAACATTTCTCAACCAAGGCCCTTTACACGGTTTAAGCTTTTTAGAACTAATAGAGTTCAATTGCTTCCCTGAGGATTTGATCCCTACTTTCCTAGCTACATTAGTTAGTGTTGTCCGGGTATTTTTGATAGGTGTGTGATAGCCTCATCAGAGTGTTGTAGTGGTCCATAGCATGTGGTAAAAAAAAACAGGGCGAAAAAGTGACGGGTCCCGGGACGGCCCCTCAGGAGGCCTAAATCAAACGCTATAATTCACTGTATTTTGGGGATCATGGGTCCCGAAAAAAAAAATCTTAGAAATTGAACGGGCTGTCCGTAAGGTAAAAATATGAACCCAGTCCAAAGGATTCGTGGTGAAAAGGTCATATGAGGGATTATAACAAGGTCTTAGACAGTTCCATATGAGGTTGCTTTCCCCCTCTTTGAAAGAGGCCATAAGAGGGATCATAACAGTTGTTTAGGGGTCGAAACCGATCTCGGGGAGTGGTGTGGTGGTCCATAGCACGTGGTAAAAAAATGGGGCGAAAAGGGGACGGGATCCCGGAACGGCTCCTCTGAAGGCCTCAATCAAAGGCTAAAATTCACTAATTTTTCGGGATAAGAGTTCCCGAAAAAAAAATCTCGGAAATTGACCAGGGTGCCCGTAAGGTAAAAATATGAACCCAGACCAAAGTATACGGGGTGAAAGGTTCATATGAGAGATTATAACAAGGTCTTAGACAGTTCCATATGAGGTTGTTTTCCCCCTCTTTGGAAGAGGTCATAAGAGGGATTATAAGAGGTGTCTAGGGGTTGAAATTGATTTTGGGGAGTGTTGTGGTGGTCCATAGCACGTGGTAAAAAAACTGAGCGAAAAAGTGTCGGGTCCTAGGACAGCTCCTCTGGAGGCCTGAAACAAAGGCTATTATTCACTGCTTTTTGTGGTTCCAAGGTCCCAGAAAAAAAATCCCGAAATTGACCGGGGTACCCGTATGGTAAAAATGTTAACCCAGACAAAAGGATTTGGGGTGAAAAGGTCATATGAGAGATTATAACAAGGCTTTAGACGGTTTCATATGAGGCTGTTTTTCCGCTATCTACAAGAGGCCATAAGATGGATCATAAGAGGTGTTTAGGGGTCGAAACCGATCTTGGGGAGTGCTGTGGTGGTCCATAGCACGTGATAAAAAATGGGGCGAAAAGGTGATGAGTCCGAGGACGGCCCCGCTGGAAGCCTGAAACAAAGGTATTCACTGTATTTTGGGGTTCACGAGGTGCCCGTAAGGTAAAAATATTAACCCTGACCAAAGGATTAAGGGTGAAAAGGACATATGATGGATTATAACAAGGTCTTAGACGGTTTCATATGAGGTTGTTTTCCCCCTCTTTGGAAGAGGCCGTAAAAGAGATCATAAGAGGTGTTTAGGGGCTAAAACCGATCTTAGGGAGTGATGTGATCGTCCATAGCACGTGGTAAAAAAAAAACAGGGTGGATCCCTTGCAGAATATGATGAGATTGATCATGAATTACTTGGTAGGGAGCTAAAATTTTTGTTTTAGGGGGGTCAATATATAGGTTTGTTGGCAAAATTACAACATATGCAGTACATCTTTGCATGTATTAGTTTGCTAATTAATTTTTCAACAACGTTTGATGTATAGATATGCAAAAGCAAAATCATATATAGGTGACTCCATTAACTACCATAAACCTCCTTGGTTTTGCCACTTGGGAATATTATGGTATATATAGTTAATGCTCACAACTATTTGCAAGTATAGATATGAAGTTCTTGTAAACCTACACAAGAGATATCTAACATTAAATTGAGATTTTGTATACCGTTTTTTGTTACTCATTTTGTTTATAAATGTTTGATACGTTTGGAATCTTGATATTATTCATAGGATGGAAAAAATCTTTTAAATTGCTTTTAATATATAAAACATAATATATTTGATTCATCTCAATGATTACTTTATTGATATCAATCATTATAACAAAAGATATTTGATGTCAAACAAGTGCATTGGCATATGCGAAAGTCAAAATGTATCAAACAAAAGGAAATATGTTATATACTTATATCCCCCAATGTGTCTTGAAATGAATAAATGTGATGCTTCACTTTCAACTTGCAATACATTTAATATTGAACAATATTATATCATAGGACAGCATAATATAATAATATATAAAACAGATATAATCAATCTCAATTATAAATTAGAAATCTCGTAAAATTTAATCGGTCTCAATTATATCATTGTTTTTACCGGCTCTCGATAAAATTAAAAAAATTACGAATTAATAGAAATACAACTTTTCAAGACTTTTATGATGATGATGATTGTTAGACGTACAACTTCAAGGATGGACAACACTAGATATCAGTTTATCACTCTGAAAACTTAGATTAGTTACCCACATGATGAGCCCTGCACTACTCATGCTGTCATGCCTATAAAGTACGAAGTACTATAAACAACCAAATGACCTAAACATAAAATGACAATAACGAACATTTTGGACCCTTTGTCATTTAGCCCTTCACAATTGATAATAAGGTAATTATATTAAACATTTAAAGTTTTAAACATATGGCTTTGTTTTATAATGCATGGTTATATACTTTTTGCATCCAAATTTTTTCTTTACTTCAACTGTTAATGCTGACTCCCATGTTAATTTTCTACAGTAGATTTGATAATGTTGCTTTTTTTAAATTTCATGTTATAAAATATAATATAATGTCTCTCTTTTGAAAACTTGTTCATATATTCTTCTAGTACATTAGAAATAAGATTAGATAAAAATGCCAAACTAAAGAAAGGAAAAGAACCATACGTATGTTGTGAGGGAGGGACCAACTAGTCAGCATTAATATGACCTATATGTTTGGTCCATTATATATAATGGCAACTAATTAGATTTATTGCATAAATTTAACTACTGAAAATGATTCGCCAATTAGTTTCTCTTTTGGAATGGGAAAAAAAATTTGTGAATTTTCAGAATTATGATTAATAGTTTTGAATATACGGTAATTAATGGCGTTAATGGTGATGCATCAACTAAAGTTCGGAGAAACTTTTCAAACATATATTACACATTTTCGGCATAAACTATATAATAATCAATTACTAGTTTTCTATTCATCAATATTCAATACATATATTCTTAACTTTAAAAACCATCTATTTATAATTTAAGTGTATTATCTAAACAAGGCATGAGGCATCGGTAACTAGTTTAGGAACAACTATACTATACCTCTATCTATATTCAACCAATCCGAATTATAGGTAAATACAAAAATAAATGAAAACGTAAGAGTAAACACAAGTTTTTAGAATCTGATTAGGTGCTATAAAGTTAAGGCTAGTCCTCGTAATTTCCTTAGAAGGATAAATGGTAAGAAATCAATAAATCATAGCTAAGACATATCATAAATTTTGAAAACTATCGACAAATAATCATTAATATGAAATATTTTGTTGGATTGTATATCATAGAGTGATAAAGATGTTCATAAGTATTTAGTATAAGGGTCTGTTTACTTCAGCTGCAACTGAACTGAACTGAAAGTTTTTTATGAAGCATTAATGAATAACAAAATAAAAGAAGAGCTGAACAAAACTTAATTGAACTTAACTGTTCTGAATTAAGTTGAACTGAACTGAGCTGAAGTAACCAGGCCCTTAATGTCATGCTTATCTTTGTTTATTTCACTACATAGGCCATCAAAGAAATAAAGAATAATAACACTTAAGGACTTCCTCATGGCTGGAACTATGTATCGAGCCCTACTAAGCTATCATTCGTGCCTTACATCAAAAGCTTACAAATATTTCTAAACCACCATGGTTCTTGTACCCAGGGGCGGAGCTAAGGCGGGGCAGGCCGGGTGGAGGTCTACCACTCTCCTATTTTTAAGAATAAAAAATTAGTTAAAAATAGTTATTCTGTTTAATAAAGTAGACTAATTTATGTTATCGGCCCCTCCAAAATACAAATTTCTTTGATATGGTATTCTCTAAAATATTTTTCTGATTCCGCTCCTACTTGTCCCAATAATTAAATTGCAAATAATAACTTATATGGACTAACTATATTTAATCAAGCTCTTTATGGTTCTATAAATGTTAGATCTGTATTTGTAGGGCATCCTAATTGATATCAATATTAGCTTAAATCTGATACTTAATCACATCAAAAGCAATTACATCTTTAATGTGATTAAAATTAGGTACGTGAAATTTTATTTCAGCATGATATTTTCTAACAATTTGATGCTAATTAAGAGAGGAAAGTGGTTCCAAACTTCCAACTTCCAAATTATAAAGTCATTACTAGACTTCAATATGAGTTAAAAGGAAGTAATTGATAGAACACTACCAAAGTAAGGACTTGTTTACTTCAGCTTAAAATCCGTTCAGTTCAACTCAATTCAGTTCAGGTCAGTTCTTTTTTTATTTTGCTACTCATTAATCCTTCATAAAAAATAAAAATAAAAAATAAAAATAAAAATAAAAATAAAAACTTTCAATTCAGTTCAGTTCAGCTCCAAACCTCCAATCAGTTCAGTTTAGCTTAACTCAATTCAATTCAACTGTTTTTAATTAAAGTAAACAGAACCTAACAAATAGCATTATTTTTATTTTATTATTATTTTAGTAGGGTCATAAGCTAAGTCACAACACACAAGTGATGTAGTAATAGATGTGCGTAGATTGGGTGGTGTTTGACCATGCACATACAACTTTGGTGGGCATTGACCTACTAATCTACTAGACTTCTAGTGTGACTTGAATATTGTGGCCCAATTAGGAAAAAAATTTCTTCAAAAAGAATTACATTAATGTTTTGTAAATGGTTGTGCTAAGGATTAGTGGCCTTGGTGTTGCGTTGCCGGAGTAGTTTCCTTGAGAACTCCAAGCATATGTGTCGTTTACATGCGCCATGCGCCTCTAGCGGAGCAGTGCGGCAATATAAGTGAACTGTGTTGTGCAATGCTCCGTTGAAAGATTGTCTAGCTCGACATACTTAGCTAATAGATGGTGTTGTTCTAGCCAATTTTTCACCTAATCTATACTCCGTAGTATAATGAATTGAAATAATAACTCGAAAGCTCTTGAAAAACTAATTTAAAAGCGGTTGTGCTTCTGCCGCTGTTTCAGTTGAACTAACTTCCCCTCAAAAAGCAAAAAAAAAAAAAAAAATGTGTTTTGACTAGTCATTTTGTATAATATTGTCAACTTGTGTACTGTTTGTTGTACTTACATTTGAATTATTTGATGTAAGTTAGCGGAAATTATGTGCATGTTGTAATCAGACAAAGCATCTCAAAGATAAGTAAAATCAGATTGTCAATTAGTAGACAAATATTAGGGATCCTGTTTTCGTTTTTTTATTGCATGAAATGTTTTTATATTTTCTACAAAAAAAATAATAATTGAAAAATAGTGAATTTGATGGGATATCACTATATCAGGATATGACCTAGTCCATTCCATTCCAATCCATTCTTGAAAATTTAAATCTTAATTAATATTAAATTATTAATTAAACTCTTGAAAATTTAAATCTTGACGACACAATAATGTGAATAACAAATTTGCTTTTTTTTTACTACATTTTTGTTACATAATAATTTACTGTAGATACAATATCCTTACAAGTAGATAAAGGAGTGCTTCAATTATCCTCGTATATTTCTTCCTCCTCTATATCATCATCATCTTGGAACCTCATATTTTCAGCACACAAATCTTGTCATATTTCATCTGCAATATTTGCACGAATGTCTCGCATTAACATTGTTCGTGTCGGATTAAGTAAAATCTAAATCAGCTACACGTTCAATATTTTGGGGACCATGAGAAATTGGAATCCATAACTTGTCTAATTGAATGAAATTATGTAAAGTGCATGTTGCCACAATTATAGTCAATTGATACGTTTCTTTCATTTGTGGCATCATTCTTAAAATTTTCCACCTTTTTTTCAATACTCCAAAAATTCTTTCAACTGCATTGCGTAATGACGAATGTCGGTAATTAAAATTCTCTAATTTTCTATCTGGAGGACCACCATTTTGAAATTCAGGAGTGTAAAGTCTCACGCCTCTTTCAAGATATGGACTCAATTGATTGGAGCTAAACTGACCTGAATTGATTAGAGCCGAATCGAATCAAACTGAAATTAAGCTGAAATCAACAGTCAATTTTTTTTATTTGGAAATAATAATAATAATAATAATTTCAATGTTAAAAAATAATTACCATTGTTACAAAATATTAATAACTAATGATAATAATAATCCCGACAATCCATTCTAATCTCATCCATTCCATTTTATTCCAGCCAAATCCCGTGAAGAGAACAGAGCCTAATATTGATTTTGATTAAACAAAAAATATTATTAATTTGCTAAGCTTATGCCACTTTTTTGTATAACATGTGACTTCATGTGATCAAAATCACATCACCTCGTTTGATCATATCATCCAATGTTAAGCATGGTAATGAACTAATGAAAGACCAAAAGTTAACCCTAAAATAGAAAAAATAGATTCTAGTAAGAATGGTGGGGCACTCTTGTAATCCGACAAACCTCTTATAGCAAGCAAAATCGAAAGCTAATTTGTAGCAACCAAAAAGAGATGGATAGAGAAAATTTTTGAGATTCATCCCATCTTTCTCCTCGACAACAAATCAGTGTTCATATTTAATAAATACAAATTCACCCTTTGGATATCATAATCATTTTAATGATTAATTAGACCAAAAATTCGACTAATTGATTAGGTGAAACACTCAATCAACCCCAAATCATGGGTATGCTTTGTCAAATAGATTGGTTGATATTATAATATATAGAGGCTCGTATACTATGTTCCACACATGATTACATTGTTACTGTTATGAAAAAGACACTTAATCATCAATTGATCACACATTTACACCATACACTAAGGGATAAATATTTCTAATAACTTGATATTGTGTATTGACCAAAAGAGTGCCATCGTTTCTTACTTTCATTTACAAAAAAAAAAAAAAAAAAGGTTAAGGGGCCACAACATGAACCCAAACAAGGTACTTCTAAACATAAACTATACAGCCTCCCTTGACCTATGCAAAGGACATGACTAGAGCTAACCTACCCAAAAGGTACCATTAAGTTGAGTTTACTAGATTAATTATATCAATCATCTGACCATGGCCTCCAAAACATTTGGCTCCGAAATTTGATGATTGTCTGCTCTCTCGGTTTCACAGAAAAGTTTGGAACTAGCCGTGTTCAGCGTCTTAAATAAATGGTCAGCAACCTACATGAAAACCCAAAAAGAAGGGGTGAATACTAAAATTCATAGAAAACTTGATGAATCAAATCTACTGAATGAGGGGAAGAAAATAGATAACATACCTAAAAGAAATTAGATTTTCAACCTTCCTGTCAAAGTACTGAAAATTGGTTACTGTCAAAATACTAATACTATACCAAAATGGATACTGTGGTAACGGCACAATGTCTCCACATTTACCATCCTCGTTTGATGCTGTGATTCTCAGGGTTCTACCATAAAGGGGAAAGAAAAAGCGAAGGGAGAGCTTAGAAATACAACATACTAACTGCACAGACTACGAATGAGAGATGAGAAGTGAGAGTGAGCTGTGGTTCGTTCCGTAATTGCCAACTATAATATACTATGTACAATAGCACATCTGCCATTAACTCTCAAATCTCACTTGATCTAAGATTTTGTTGGACCAACCTGCAACAGATTTCAGTTGAATCAATGCGACAGTTAGAAGTTACCAATAAAGGACTCAAAAATACACACAAACAAGATGAGTTACAAACAAAAATACAAAGATAAAATGGCAGCCCATATCGAACAAGAAATGACAGATAGGTGAAGAATGGATTTGTTGGAAAAACAGAAAGCTATAGTTCTGAAAACCAATTGAGCTTTACAGCTTTACTATACCACCCTTAATTATTATATCGCTAAGAGCAGTTAACTAATTGTGGTATATTACTACCTGAAGTCCTGTTTAGGTATGAGGTTACTTGGTATTATAACAGGAACATCAGATGTGAAATGCTAGCAAGACAATGAGGCGAGTTTTTAAAAACTGGTTACCTTAGCAATGCCACTGCCGTGAAATACACCAGCAACACAGTCCTCCCCAGTAACAGAGCTCATGTTGCATGATGACTCAGAAGTGAGTTGTGCAGTCCTAGTGCACATTAACAATGCCTCAGGCTCAGAACATTCGACAGACTTTGCAGGAGACTCCGCTTCAACAGATATGGAATCGTTACTGGGGCCCACATCATGAGTTTTACTTGTCTCAGTATCAGAACACCGAATTTCTCCTTGAGAAACTTCCAAAAGATTATCATCTCTCTGTGTTTCAAGGTCAACTGGTGTTTGCCCATCTGATCTTGAAAGTGGGAATCCCGAACCTGTAGCAGCACAAATACTAGCTGATTTGGAAAGCAAACTGCCATGGTTCTCCAAGACATTTCCCTTCAAATTCAAGTCAGGGTTAAGTCTTCTTTCCTCAGAACTCGTGACAGCAGTAGAATCCCCATTTTGATCATTGTCACTTTCAGCAACGCAACAGCCCTTGACGTTAGTCAAACCAGAGGAATTTGAGGTACTTTTAGCTACCCCATCAGACTTAATAACATCAGACCCATGATCATTACTTTTCTCATCAGACAGAGAGTCATTTTCTGCCATCAAATTCAAATCAGGGTGTAAGGTCTTAGCCTCAGAAGAATTCGTGCAAGGTTCATCATTTTTAGCATCTTTCACGTCCCCATAATTCATTCTGCTTTTCACTTCATCTCCATTCTCAGCATCAGAATATGGATGAACCATGCCTCTTTCATCACATAAAGTGTCAGGAATATTAGGAGCGACACAATTTAAGTCAAATTTTCTATTCAATGTATCATTGTCAATATCACGTCTATTAGCATCAGTTTTATCAACTCCATCTACATTGTCATTCTGAGATAAACCAGGATTCGCATCTTTCTCTGCTAAATAAAAATCCAGACCACAGAAGTCAAAATGTTTCCTGAAAGCATGCATAGCAGTATAGCACTTGAGAAGCTTTGTGCAAACAAGAGATAATGAAATACTAACCACCTATTGCAGTTGCGTTCTTCAAACCAAACTGTTGCTCTACAATTGGTTTCTGCAGCATGTCAGTATGTGCAAATACCAACATATTCATTGATCTCATTTCTTCACTGACAGGTTCTTCAAGAGGCTTGAAACCAAATACTGAAGTCCACGTATGCATAAGCTCAGGAATAGCAGGAATGACCAAATTCTCAATTTCAAGAGTGCCGAGAGCCTAGACATGGAAACAAACATTCAATGCAAGTCTTTATTATGTGAGAAATCAATGCTATTAATTAATTAACTACATAGAATAATCACTCTCCAAAGAAAAGCTATGCTACAATTACCATCACTCCTTTATCAACCAGAACCTACTCCAAGAAAATGATCAGCCTTAATATTATCATGAGCAAAATCTCCCAAGCCTCAGCAACCACTCAAAGAATTAGAGGTCACTTCAAAGAATATATCAGCAGCCTTAGCACGAGCGTAGGCAAAACACAGGATACTTCTATCACTCTTCGAAGGCATTAAATACCACTGGTGGTTATAAGTCATACAATATCCTAGATATAATGTAAAATGGACCAAGTGGGAATGATAAGCAGGGTCAGGAAAGGAATAGATCACTTCAGACTAAATTCAGCAAAGCTTATGCCCCGTTTCCAAGGTTTTTGGGATCAACCCCAACAAAAATATAGGAAATCCTATAGGGAAAACATGAGAATAACTGGAGAACATATATACAAAACACAGAATACAGTTACAAGGCAGACCGTCAAGCGCAAGACAACATCAACAACAAAAAATTCACAAGGACTATAAATCAATTATATGAAAGCAGTAATAAAAAAATGACAGCGGTAAAAATGAATTACTATATCATACAAGACTAACACACCTGTTCAATTCCAGTTAGTAGCCGTCTGCACATCCCTTGGCGCCTGTAAAGATTGCGTGTTCCAATAAATGGCATTTCAGCTAGCTGCTTCCCATGAATTCTGCTCAGCACATTAAAACAAAAGCTGTTGGTATATATGAATATGGTAATTGGACATTCTAGATTTAGGTGGCATATGACCATTATTGTCTAAGCAAAATATAAATCAGCAATTCAGCACCATCACAACAAACAAAAAACATTTGACTCCTCGTGTTTTGCAAGCTCACCGTAGAGACACAGAATCAATTGTATCAACATGCTTTAAGAGAGTGTATTCCACCAGACTACCACTACCCAGATACCAAAACAAACATCAACCACCTACATCCAATACTGGCCAATAAGATAAGTGCATCCTTACCCCAACGACCTGTGATTCCAAGAGACATAAAACCTTATTTCACAGAAACTTGTTTGGATAAGAGAATTAGAAAAAGAAGGGGGAAGAAGAGTGTTGGAAAATGAAACCACCTTTACTTATTTTATGAAGTTTGGGAAGCAAAAGAGATAAATATGAAATTCTAAACTCTTCAAAATAGCAAGTGGTGGAGAGAAAGCACAAGCCGTCTTTCCCTTGCAGCTTGATATCCAAACACAATAGAATAGGTATGACAATTGAACACATTGATAACCACGATTCCACTACATTTCAAATTCAGGTATAAACACATTAATGATGCCCAAAGGATCCAAACTAGTACGTTTAGAGACGAGGAAATAACAAATCAAGAGTTCGACACCAAAGATTAGCATGCCATATAAACAGGTTTTAAAAGCAGTCCCTGATACCCAATTTATTGTAGTTTCAATAAAGGGTTAATGTCTGTCATTTCATAATTTATGTATTGTGTATCCACAACACGATACACAAATTTGAAGTCAACAATGCAAGACAATAAGCAGTATTAGATCTTCCAAACCACAGAGCAGGAATGCATTCAACGTCCAACCAAAATTGCCAAATTCACTAAAATAATGGAATTCAAATACTTGCCCAAAGATTTATATATTAACACAGACATCTACCTGATGGAAGCTGCAGAAATTACTTCATCTCCTTTCTCTAATACAATAGTTAGAAAACTGCTAAAATTTAATCGATTAAAATTTGACCTGCATGAAGAAAATAAAAGCACATTAGAAAGAGCAAATGATTGTAAGTATGTGAATTGTTCTAACAGCTAACGAGCCAGTTGCATGCTAAGCATGGGGTATATGCAATATGACAAGTAAAAGTATTAGCAGTGGCTTCAAGTAACCTATAATAAATAAAGCTTCAGAATGCAGTTTGGAATTCGGCACTCACTAAACAAAGAAGAGGTGATAATAAAATAGCTCACACAGTTACGGATGAGAAAGAAGAGAACAACAACCCAAAATGTCTCAGATTTACTTCCAAAAAAATAATAGAATTTCAGAACTACAGTAAATAAGTAGAGTAGCAGGAAAGAAATTAATGCAGAAAAACAAAACAAATGGAATGAAGGAAAAATATTTCTCACATGAATAGCTTACAGGAAAAAGTTCTTACCCACAACTATAAACAACATGACGTATTAAATTGACACCACTTCTTGGATCAATGATAGGCAAAAAACATTCTTCCATAACAGCAAGTGCCACAGCCAATTTAGAATTGTGTTGAATCTTTTGAGCTTCAGGGGTTACAGAATCTGCTTTAAGGTCAGATCGTTGAAGTAGAGTGTACGAAAATCCATCTCCCAAATCACATTTTGTTCCAAGAAGACTCTCTAACTTTTCATGTATCTACAGACAAAGAAGTTGGAATTATTTCTGTGAAACATCAGGAAAAATAAAGTTCATAGTATGAACGTTTATCAGTAAAGCAGGACCAAAACCATCTACATTTTTGTAGAAATCACGTTAATCTTATGATGTGTAACTCCAAAGCCAGATTTTGTAAGACTGAAAGACCCTTCTCTCAATTACTTAAAACCACAGTTCAACATAAGATAATGGGTAAAAAAAAAGTCTGTGGAAGCAGCTTAGTTGTTATTTTTAAGGGCAATTATCAACAGGTTTGTTAGAAGAACAAATAAACCATGCTCAAAACTGAGTCTCACACAATTCAGAATAGTCACACCCCACAATAAAGTAAATCATTCTACAGAAATTGCAAGCATTGAAAAAACCTTTTGGCCAAACAAAACTTGGCTATTCAAAGATCCCCATTAGATTTGACAAGTCACGCACCTGTTCACAATTTTTTCCACAAAATTGTGGGGTCCTGGATTCAGCAAACATATCATCCTCCTCTCTGGTACATGATTTGTGATCTACAATAGAGAATACAATTATGTCAATAACAGTAATTCATTACAAGGAGATGAAGAAGTAGGGAAAAATAGAAAAATTGACTGATTACATTTCTCCTCGCACAAACTGCAAGCAACCAATTGTGAGGAGACAGCATCACAGTCAGCTTCCTCAGTTGCAGATTCACCACCCACGCCACAAATTTTGCACGAACAATAAACACAGAGCCATTCACCTGAAGGCAAATCCTGCAGATACAAAGCACAGGTGATGTTACCCTCATATGAGACTGCTCCTAGCTAACACAATGCCTGATGTGCCAAACAATTAGCATTACACTTAAACATACAGGTGCCATTGAACACTCGATAAGTATAGACTGCAAAACCTATGTGCCAAAACCTGAATATAACTACATTGATCAAACAACTATTGCCATAAGCCAGAAACATAAAACATTCAGCATGACAAGTAGAGACATGCGAATTTGAAAGTAATTCCACAATACAAATCCTGCAGCTCAGTATTTAGGAACCACATCAATGAGTAAAACATGATGCAATCTCATCTGTCACAGCTAAAGTGCTTACTTGCCTATCGATGTACCCCTCCCCATCACCACTAACCATAAAAGGGAGGAAAAGAGCCCTGCGGTGAATCACCCAGCAATCAAAAGTGAAGACAAGCAATACAAATTTTAATTTCACTAATATACAGTTTCTATCAGAGATTTCAATAGATTTGACGTCATCTAAAGAACAAAATCATCTCCCACCCAAATTTTGATGTGGCATCTACTAACAGTTCCAAAAGGCAACTGAAAATAATTGTCAATAGACATTGTTTTGATTGATCAGTAAAATAAACAGCTAACAGTTTAGCTTGTTCAATAGGAAATTGGCAATCATCAGAGAAAATAGCTGAGTTGAACAAAGTGAACTATAATTCACGATTTCAAAGTGGGCTTCACAAAAGCTTAGTGCAGTGTTTCTTAAACCATCTTAAAAATTGGTAGCGTTCTTCATGATATAGCAGAAATTATGACAACTAAACAAGAGCTTGGATCTTGCCATAAAAATACCCCAATATTATTAGAGTTTTACTCAAATAAGCTTTCAGTAACATAAACAATAAAAATATATATATAAAATAAAAACTTATTCACCCACCAATCAAACCCACTAACCCAAAAACATTGAGAGAGAAGAAGGAACACAAAAACACAATAATCTGTTATACAGATAGAAGATATTACTTGTCAGCACACAAATTCAGCTGCCACAAAAAATAAAATGACAGAAAACAAAACAGCTGAATGAAATAGCACAAGTACCTCCATACGTAAACAGCCCAAATGAAATGTTGACGGGCAGCCATCACAGCACATCAAGTCTCCACCATCTCCACAGATCGCACAGGTATCATCATTTGGGTCATCATCATCAACATTCACACCATGAAACCCTAAACGGCCAGCCTCTTCTTGTTTGTTCCAGGAATCCAACAGGCATTGTAATAGTGAAGATCCATTTTCAAGGTACACATTCTCATAAGGTTGGCAAAGTTTGCTCCCAGCATGAACCTCAAACTCAGAAACTGAGATAATTTCCTTACAACAGCAGCAATACACCCCGTCCCTTGTAATGATTCCCTCAAAAACTGATTCAGTTTCACAGCTGTTCTTATAATGCACTTTTACATCAAGATTAATAATACCCAAATCAATCATCCAAGCAAAAACACTGTGCTTTCCAAGATGAGCAATAGCTCCATCACAGTCAGAATTTGAACCCTGATTAGATCTACGCACTACCAAGGCACACCGCCTTCTACCTTGTGTTCCAACCCGAACTGAGGGTTTCCTTTTACGCCTTTTATCCCCAGTGGCTTCTTCATCAGATGTATCCCCATCACCTTTATCCTTCTTTTTCTTGTTCTTGTCTGATCTTGTTTTGGATACAACTCTAAACAATTTGCTCAGTACCTCTTCTGGTAATGGGGTAAAGGCAAAGTTCGGGTCACCAGCTTTACTTTTTTCAACTTCCTGCAGAAGTGAAAAGTATGCCTTCGTAACTGACCAATGAGTTTTACCTTCACGATTAACATATACAGCGTCATTATACTCTCTACCATTCCTAGGCCTATATTCAACTGTCCATCC
Source organism: Suaeda aralocaspica (assembly GCA_016808085.1). Taxonomy (NCBI): domain Eukaryota; kingdom Viridiplantae; phylum Streptophyta; class Magnoliopsida; order Caryophyllales; family Amaranthaceae; genus Suaeda; species Suaeda aralocaspica. The sequence continues at coordinate 4,939,180 of PYUH01000078.1, forward strand.
TGCACATAGAAGCATATCCACTATCTGCTGTCTTATTAAATTCTTTTCACTCGACGGAGACCCGACTGTTTCAACCCTCTTGCGCTTCACAAGCAACTTCTTTTCAGGTAATGGACTTTCTTCGCCTTTAGAACCTTCAACTGTGTCTTTTTCAAGTTTAGCAAAATTGACCTTTTTACTTGACCGAATTCCCTTCGAAGGAGATACTCCATCGCTAAGCTTCTCTGGTTCAATATGAGGATGGATATCTTGTCTGTTTCTTCTAACTGGAGCTGTAGCAAGAGAGACTTTCATTTTCCTGCCATCCTTCACCCTGTCCTTGTCATCACATTTCATCTTGGTTTCACCAATTCCCACAACCTTCTTAGGTCTTCCACGCCTGCCCTTCTTTTTTGATTTTTTTACAACTTTACTTGCTAAACCCTTTTCTTTCTCTTCATTCATGAACTCATCATCAAGTCTACAATAAGAGAATTTCCTCCTCTTTCGGATAGCTCCTTCTTCACTGTAATCAACAGACCTCTTCTGCCTTCCACTTTTGCGCATCGGCGTCAAACATCTGACAGACTTTTGGCTTACACTAACAGGTGTATTTTCAATCTTCTTAGCAACAACTTTCTCAGACTTAATGCAGTTTGCAGACTTCTTAGGCCTTCCACGTCTACCTTTCGTTTTAGAACTTCTTGCTGATTGATAGTTCAAATCTTCATCTTCGACTTTGACAGCATTTGCTCCATTCATCTGAGCTACATCCTTTTCAAGGCAATCTCTGGGAGTGTTGGGCCTTCGAAGAGATTTGTTACTCACATCTCCACGTACGTTATCAGTTTTATCAGGAACAGTAGTCTCATTTTCAGAGCAATTTGCATACTTCCTAGGCCTTCCTCTTCCAGTTTGCTTTTTCTCAAAACTTTGTGAAGAACTATTGTCCAAAACTTCATCCTCAACCTTGGATGCCTTGACTTCATTAATATGAGCCACCTCCTCTTCAAGATAGTTTCTGGAAACAGTGAGCCTTTCATGTTCAATTTTATCAGCAACAACTCCCTCGATTTCAGAGCCGTTTGCATGCTTTTTAGGCCTTCCACGTCCCCTTTTCTTTTTGAAACTTCTCGCTGACTTCTTGTTCAAATCTTCTTCTTCAGCAATACAGGTTTTTACTGCATTAATCTGAGCTACCTCCTCTTCAGGGTGATCACTGGAACTTGTGGGCCTTTCAACAGACTTGTTTACAATTACAGGTTCTTTTTCACTACTATCAGCAACGATCTTTTCACTTTCAGTATTATCAGCAACAACTTTCTCATTTTCAAAGCAGTCTGCATACTTTCTAGGCCTTCCACGTCCATCCTTCTTTTTTTCACTTCTTGTTGAATTGCCGTTAAAACTATCAACCTCAACCTTAGAAACAGTTTGGACACCATTCACTTGAACTAAATCTTCTTCATGATGATCTCGGGAAATTTTAGGCCTCCCACGCTTCCCCTTCTTTTCTGAACTTCTAAACAACTTACTACTCACAGCCTCAGGTCCAGCAATAGCTTGGGAATTGTTCGGCTGAACCAAACTCTGGCTCTTCCCACTATCACTCATGCTTTCAGTGCCAATCTCTGATTTGACATTTTTGGCTTTCATTAGGGTAGCTTCTTCTCCTAGGTCATTAGCGCCTCTATTCCTTTTCCTGATTGAAGTTCTGTTATTAGTTCTTTCGGTTTCCTCTCCTGGATAGCTAGCTGGCACAACCCTGGATCTTAATACTCTGGCAACACCTAGTTTCTCAGGAGACTCAATTGATGCACCAGAATTCGATTGTGTATCCCTAGACAAATCAAGATCAATTTCTGAATGCTCTTCCATTTTCTTGGTCTTGAGAACACCATTTACGTCAATACAATTAGAATTACACTCTAATTTCTTCTTCACATTCCCTTCCACACCAAGAGAAACCATACTTCTTTTACTATCCTCAACACCCTTAACCTCATCAACGACTGAAGGTGACTCCAAAACCCGCTCATAGGAGTCCACAGAACCGTTCAGCCCCTCCACTACCGCCTTCCTTTGCTCTCCTCCCACTCTAGTGTCCTGCCTCACATTCCGAGAAGAATCACCAATTTTCCCCTCACCACTGCTTTCCCTCATTGAACAAACTTTCTTACTCCCACCAACATCAGTTACTTGACCTTCTACTCCCACCTGCTCCCCATTTCTCTCACCACCAATGTCGCGACCACATTCGACATTCAAGGACCCATTTACCACCTCTCTACCCTCCACCACCGCACCATTGCACTCATACTCATCAAGACCTCCTTCTTCACACACTATACCATTGGATTTCTCATCAGTTTTGCTCAATTCACAGCATAAATTCCCTTTTGCTTCGGGCGAAAGTTCATCCTGATCATCCTCTAAATTCAAATCAGGGATTTTAACCCTTCTCAAATCACCATCACTTTGGCCTAAATTAGACTTACAATCCTCCCTCTTAGAACTACTTGACCTCAACCCTTCTCTCATTTCACTCAACTAATCAACAAATTGCAATTCAATTCACCACTACCCAAATTACAATTCAAACCCTCAAATCCATTATCATGGAAAAACCCTTAAAATCAAAGCATAAAATAGCTAACTTTAAATTTCCAAATTCCAATCAACCCTTCATAGTTCCACCAACCAACTAATAAACCCAAATCTGAATTGAACACTTCCCAATACTCTGATAAAAATAAAAATAAAATAAAATATATAAATTAATAAATAAATAAAAACCAAAAAAATAAAAAATAAAAATTGAAGCAACAATTAAATTAAAAATTGAGATATCTAACAACCAAAACAGTACCTGAAATCACAACTTCTGAAAGCAACTGATGAATGCAGAAAAACCCAGAAATTAAAATGCATCAAAACAGCTTCAAAAACGAAAAAGATTCAACCTTTCTCTTTTATATTGACAAAAAAAAAAATCAATTTGTTAAATTTTTTAAATTTTTTTTATATTTTTGAGAGAGAAAGAGGTAGAAGGAGAAGAAGGGGCAAGAGTGTGAAGGGGTTTTTAATGTTTTTGATTTTTGGGAAGTGGGTTTAAAATCAAAATCAAAAAGGATTCTTTTTTTTTTCTTTTTTTTCCTCTTTTTTTATTTTTTTTTTGGTTAATTTTCTCTGGGATTCCGGAAATTTGGTAGTATGTCCACTGTTTCAAGACTTTGGAGAATACTAAATTGGACTGTTTTACGTAAGACTTTGCGAAAATGTTCAGGGGTAGTATTGTAATTTTGATATTTTTTCGCATAATTAAAAAAAATTTGCAATTTTCCCTCCAATCTTCTAATTTGGCCAAAAAATTGGCTCCACATTGCGTAAAACTTGAAAATATTTTGAAGATTAGTGTCAACTATTTAATGGTCATTTGTGGGACCCATTTTGATAGTACTTCGTATACCTTCTGATTTTAAGAGCCTAATTATAATTAGCATTGACTTTAAAGATTAATATTGGGTTGACTTGTGAGTATTAATGCCTACTTAATCCATAGAAATTGATGTTGTTGCCTACAAAATCAAAATAAAATAAATAATAATAATAAAAATAATAACCTATCTTTTGGAGTGATTTTATGGGCAATAACTAATAGCATGTCAAAAATATATATAGTAAATGTTGTTTTTAAAAGTTTTTGTGGTAAGAAAATGATTTGATAACCTACAGAAACTAAATACTTCGTATTAGACTATTAAAAGGTATGATCAATTTAAAATTGAAAAGTTTCATCAATTGCAAATTGCGATGAAAGGAATGACAAATTACAAATCCAAATATGGCGGCGTGCTAAGATTTTGTGTCATATAATCTCTCATGTAACTTTGTGTATTCAATAAATTTATTTTTACTGTTGTTGGTTTCTTTTGTTTGTGCATGTGTGTGTTAACTCTTACAATATTATTTAAAACATATTATGTAATTTTTTTGGATAAAGTATGTGTGCGTGGTAAGTAAGTAAGACAAATTATTGAATAATTAGATATGATGTGTGAAAAGTAAATCTAGTTGGTACATTAAAACATAACAGATTCTGATCACAAAAATGATTTATCTAAATTGTATGTGTTATTTAAAAAAAAAATGTGGTGGCATGCTAAGAATTTGTGTTAGCTAATTTTATAATGTCGCGTTATGTGTTCAATATCTTTATTATTTTTGTTGTTGGTTTCTTTAGTTTGTGTATGTGGATTGACTCTTATAATGCAATTTGAAAAAGATTCCATGATTTTTATTTTTATTTTGGATAAAGTATGTGCATGATAACTTGGTAAGTGAGAAAAAATTAATGAATATGACATGTGGAAAGCGAATCTCAGTACAATAAAAATGACAAGCTTACAAAGACGAATTACCTAAATTGTAGTATGTGTTAAATAGAATTTAAAACGAAATGTAGTGTCAGATAATCTTTCAGTGTCCCATTTGTGTATTCAATATTTCTAACATTTTTGTCATTGGTTTTTTTAGTTTGTGTGTATTGAATCTTATAATGTAATCTAAAATAGATTTCATCATAATTTTTGGATAAAGTTTGTACAAGTTAACTTAATTAGTAAGTGAGAAAAAATTAATTAATATAACATTTGAAAAGCGAATCCTAGTAAAAAAAGACATGATAAACATACTAAATTGATTTCCCCTAAACAGTATATGTGTTTTTTTATTATTATTATTTTGAAGGAAATGCATGTGTTAGTTAGAAATAATTACCAATGCAATCTTTGTTACCCTTGTTTATGTGCATTAATATCTTGAGTGGTACTCACTAGGTTAAGTTGTTAGTTATAACTACATGCTTAAATTGAGAGCCACTGCATATGTACTTGAGGTATGGGACACCACATAGACTAAGTAAATCAATCAATGAAAAAGTGACAACAGTTAATATATACATACATTAAGTGCATCTGTAGCCTTTACCTTAGTTACAAGTTCGAATATCATAACTCCACTCAAGTATGTCAATAGTTCATGTATAAAGTTTTAACTAACAACTTTAAACTTGAAATTGTTGGGATCGATTTGGTTGGGTTTCCATAATTTGGTTGTAATAACCCAACTACCATGTTGACTTTGCACGTTATCAAACGAGTCAAAATACCTAAGTTCATTGTTTCTTTATTTTTATTTTTCTTTTCCTTTTTTATTTTTTTGTTATTATTGACTTATTGATGGCATTAGGGCAAGTCAAACAAAAGTCCAATGGTTTAACAAAGTTAAACAAATATGAATGGAGAGTCGTGACAGTTAGGTAATTGTTGTTATTTAAAGCATTATTATGGGCAATGCAAAGGTTGTCAACCAGCGTCCAAGTCAACTCATAAGCAGCAGTATAACACTGGTTTAAGTGTTTAACTACTGTTTAAGTAGTAAAGTATGGAATCAAAGAAATTTCAAAAAGCAATTAAAAGACCAATTTTTTCAGTTGTGCCACTTTTATTTTTATTTATTCAAATAGCAAGTTCTTTTTTTTCATTACAATTAACGATATATTTTGTTCTCTTAAAAGTTAAAATATTAAGTTTCAATCGAGCTTTAATATTTTCCAACAAGTTCCAAAATGATATGGTAGTATTAGTTCAATAAAGTTGTACATTGCTTTGTTCATTTAAATTGAAGACAGACATCCTAAATGCTCCATTGTCATTCAACCAAAACTTAATTAGTATCATTTGGTAATGCACATTAGTTTTAATATTAAATGTGAACTTGTGGTGCTCTACTAGTCTACTGCTATCTTCCAAGTTCCAAACATCCTTTAATAGCTCAAACACAAACAGTTATCCAGCAAATACATCTTTTGAGGTTCTACAAGTGGTCTTCTTGACTGTTATTTAAAAGGTCCAATAATGTATTCATATAGGTTTTTTTGAGGTAATTGTAGATCCTAGTGACAATTCTTATTGTATTTCATATAGGTCCAAAAAAAATGATATTGGTCTTATTGGTCTTCTTTATTTCACCTAGAAACTAGGCGATATTAGGGACAAGCCTCCGGAACCCAAAAACAAAAACCATTATCTATTGTATTTTGATATCCTAAAGCATTGGAAGTAAAAAATTGCCAAAAAAATTTCAGAGTGCTCGTATGGTCAAAATATGAACCCACACCTGACGATTGGGATAAAAATGACATAAGAGGGACGTAAACAAAATTTTAGATCGTCCTGGAAACAACCGTTTTTCAAAAAAAGAACATAACAGCAATGATAACACAATTTCAGAGTCTAAGACCAATCACGGGGGACTTGTGTTCAACAGAACACGTAACAAAAAAAAAAAAAAAAAAAAAAAAAAAAAAAAAAAAAAACTGCCTGGAAACAAGACGTTGCCCGGGAAATCCTCTAGAACTCAAAACAAAGGCGATTATCCACTATTTTTTGAGGTTCTGAACCTCTGGTATCCCGGAATTTTTTTTCTCAAGTTGCCCGTATAGTCAAATATGAACCTAAGCCATCAATTGGGATTTAAAAAGCTATAAGAAGGATGATAGCAAGTTTTTAGACGGTACGGTTTCCAGAAAAAAAAACTGTTTTTTCCTTTCTTCGCAAAAGGACATAAATGAATGATAGCATGTTTTTAAGGATCGAAACCTATCGTAGAGTCTTGTAAATGCCCATAACACATGGAAAAAATCAGTGGGAAAATAAGACAAAGTTCGGAAAAGCCCCTCCAAATGCCTCGATCAAAGACTATTACTCACTGTTTTTTAACTTTTGGTGTCCCGGGAAAAAAAATAGCCAACTTTTTTTACGATGCCAGTATGGTTGAAATGTTAACTCAGATCATGCAATTTAGAGTGAATACTAAATAGGTCACCGAAGGAATGAAAACAAACTTGTAAACGCCAAGGTTTTCGGGAAAAGTTATTTTTTCTATTGTTTGTAAAAAGCGATAAAAGGAATGATAACAGATTTTTAGGAGTCACAATCATGGAAAGTCCTATAATAGTTCATAGCGCGTGGTAAAAAAAAAAGGATGGTAATTAAACCAGACTGAAAAGACCCATATCAAAGACTATAATCCACTATTTTTAAAAATTCTGGTGTCCCAAAAAAAATTGCCATTTTTTTTAACAATATCTATATGGTCAAGATATAAAACTAGACCATACAATTTGTGTTGAAAAGGCAAGGGATGATAACAAGTTCATATACGGTTTCTGGAAAAAATTATCTACCACTTCTTCGAAAAAGGCCATTAGAAAGATGATAACAGGTTTTTGAGAGCATAAAATGATTGTGAGGAGTCTTATAATGGTACAAAGCATGTGGAAAAAAAAAAGGCAAAAAGGCAATAATAAGATGGAGCCCAAAAACCCGAAGCAACTTTCATAACACTCAATACCTCAGGAATTTAAATACGAAGTAGGGAGTATTAATGAACCAACATCTTTTCATTTCCATTGCACTCACACATATAGACATGTGACTGATGTGAGCATAAAGCACGTACTCATGAATCAGGCTCAACCAAACAATTGAAAAGGTCTAATACTTGTAATTTGTAAAATAGAAAACAGATGACCAACACAAACAACACCAAGGTGTTAAAAGATCCACCATAACCTCTATCAAGAAGTATGACAAAAAATCAAGACAAAAATTTCATAGAAGAAATAACAATTTTCAAGTAGAACATTCTCCTAACTGCTAGAAGACCATAATCTTTCTCTAATGCCACTATTGCTAACTGGGATGAACAAAGAGCAAAACTAGTAGGTAGGGGAAAAATTGTCGACAATTGCGAGTCAAGATGAACCAAAAAGGGAGCTGCTCCACCGGTGTATACAACATCCTCAACATAACTAATTCCTTATTTCTTCTTACCAGCTTCTGCAGCTTTAACCTGACAAAGAAAATGACAACAGCATGAGCTCCCAACAAAAATAGCATAAAAGAGAAAAGTAACTTGCTAGCTTGACTCATTTTATGTTTTTTAACAGATTATTTCAATCACATCGAAGAAGAGACTTTGCAGATCATACCAAAAACCATTAATCAGAAAACATAAGAATACAAAAGCATTGTCTTACCTTCTTAACACCACGGATCTTCTTAGCTCTGTTCTTCCTCTCCTTCAATTGTTTTCTAGACTTCTCAACCTTGGTGGCCAATCCATTCTGCACAAAGAACAACAGTTTGTCAGCAATATATACAAGCAATCAATCAAACAAAGCCTTAGTCCCAACAATTTGGGGTCAGCTACATGAACCAAAAAAATCATTCCATGTGGTCAACAACATAAATTTTCCTACTCCATCCCCTGCGATCAAGGACCTCATTGTCTTGTAAATCCAAAAGCTTCATATCCTTTCTAATCCCTTCCCACCAAGCCATTTTCAGTCTCCTCTTACCTCGTTTGAGACCTCCATGATCCCACCCTTCCATCGTGGTTAGGATAACAAGCACGAAAACCCAAAGAAAAGAAAGGATTAATATAATTACCCTGATCAGCCTGTATTTGGGCTCGTACTTCTTTGCACTCTCAACAGAGTCGTATATCAAACCAAAACCTGTTGATTTACCTCCTCCAAAATGAGTACGGAACTTAAAGACAAAGATGGAATTTGGATCATTCACGTCATACATCCTCGCTAATTTTTCCTTCAACTCAGCCTATAATAAAGAAAAAAACAAAAGGAAATGTGGTAAGTATAATGAAAAGATGGACAAAACAGCATCACCAAATTGCAAAAAACAGACACAGTAGGCAGTAGCGCTTGCCCGAAAACCAATTTCTACAAAGTTAATTATAAATCACATAATAGCATAAAAACAATGACAATGAAAAATGAAGACAGCATCCTTTAAATCAATCAAACCTTTACTCAGGTATATGGGGGTCGTATACGAAAACTAGCCAATCACAGAAATATAACCACTATATTGCTTAGTATTGAATTCCAATTATATGTAAAAGGAGAACAAGTTGCAGAACAACATATGCAAATAATTCATTAAATTTCGGCTCCCGTAAGCAACATGTACACTACATCGATTAAAATTAGCAATTACATGTACAAATATACAGCAATAATGCTTACTATATAATAGAAAAAAAAAAGGAGGAAATGTGGTAAGTATAATGAAAAGATAGACAAACAGCATCAGCAAATTGAAAAACAGACACAGCAGGCAGTAGCGCTTGCACTACTTAGAAGTTTCGAAAATCAATTCTTACAAAGCAAATTTAATAACGAGTATAAATTACATAGTAGCATAAACACAATGACAATGAAAAATGTCAACATCATCCTTTAAATTAATCAATCAAACCCTTAATCAGGTAAATGGGGGTCGTATGCGTAAAACGAGACAATCACGGAAATATAACCACTATATTGCTTAGTATTGAATTCCAACAAGTTGCAGAATAACAAATGCACATAATTCATGAACTTGTAACAAACATGTACATTACATCGATTAAAATTAGCAATTACATTTACAAATATACAGCAATAATGCAATGCCTACCATATCTCTAGTTGAATCAGCAAATGCAAACCAATATAATCGATAGAAAAGTCTAATTTATCATCAAATTAAGCTAATTAAACCACATCAAAATACAAACTTAACGAAAAACAATTAATAATTCATCATAAAAACCTAATTTCGCTTCGACATAAAATGGTGTAAAAAAAGTAATGAATAATAAAAATGGTACCTTGGAGACATTAGCGCGACCAGGATGAAGAACATCGATCACCTGAAATTATAACAATCGTATAACGATAATAATTAGGACTTTTCTAACCTTTTTTTTTTTAAAAAATAAAAAAAATAAAGAGATGAAAGAGAAGAAGAAGATGAAGACGTACGAATTGTTTCCTAGCAAGGAGACGGTTGGTCATGAACTTGCGAGTTCGAAGAGTAACTGCTTTGTCCGCCATTGTTGATGGATGATTGTCTTCCTCTCTCTCTCTCTGTCTCAACGATGGCGGTAAAGGAGGACTAGCGGAGCGGCTGCAACTTCCAACTTCAAGGGTTCGCGTAAAGAGAGGGAATTTGAGCTAGGGTTTATTATTGTGTTTCTTTCATTTTAGGGCTTTGGGGTTTGTTTTTGTTTCGGCCCAATATATTTGGGCTTCATCGTGCCGTTCTTACTTGTTAGTCTCGACTATTGATTTCCACACTCTTTGTTTATATGCATGGCGAACATTAAATAAAGGAGTACTAAAATTAGCACTCGTTAGTCATTACTCTTCAATATATATATACTCTGGATATATATATATATATATTATTATATATACTGAGTATTTTTTTTATTTTTTTTTGACAACGGGTATATATTTTGTTAGAACATAGAAGTATAGAACTATTTCTTTTCAACTCTTCTATTGCTAAGGGATTTTTTTGGGTTGATCTTAAATTAGTAGAATTGATCGCTTGCTTCTACCGTTTAGTCATATGTTCATCAATATAACGAAAGAAGCCACTCAATTTATAGGAAATGAAATGTATCTCTTAATTTCGAGCGTTCTATAACTGCATAATTTGGATAGGAATGTAGAAATATTTGTCTGGCTTCTATAATTTAAAGAGGGTAGAATTGATAATAGGTTAAACATTTAAAATTAATTTAATTACAAGAAAAAACTCTAATTTTAGGTAGGTGGGATTGAAGACTTGAATAGGGAAGAAGAACATTGGAGGAATGAGTTGATTGGAGTAAAAAATTACATAAAGTAAAGTGTACAACAACACAATTTTCACTCACAACGGAAAAACCAAGTCCCTTCATTAAAACAAGTCGGTCAAATTCGTTTACTATTTTACTTGTTTACTAAACTTCGGTGGAAAAATGTTAGTTTGAAAAAAAAAAGTGTTGTTTTATAAGAAAATACTTAAAGATGATACTTAACAAAATGCACTATATAAAAGATATATGATATTTTCTTACAATTTGTTTACTAAAGATTAGTAGTACCGTCATACTAAAAAACATACCGTACATCATATTTACTCCAGAGTAATTGATTTTTTTTCTAGTTGATTACGAATAGAGGTGCTTATGAGGCATCACAACTTGTAAACTACTCGCGATCAACTCGGGCAAAATTCGACTTGAATTAACTCAACTCAAACTCGTCTTCGACTCGAAATATTAATGCATTGAGTCAAATAGGTTAATACTTGGCTTGAGAAACTTGGTTTGTATAAGTTTTCCTATAAAATAGAAATATGAGTTTTATTTAACATAGTCGATATACATTATAATTCAAACAAAATTTAATTTGAATAAGTTGAAACTTAACACCAAAATTTTAAAAAGATGGAATCATATCAAAATTGCTCAACAATAACTCAACTCGGTTGATGTTGAATAAATCCATACTCAACTCAAGCTTGTCTCAATATGTTAACTAACCGAGCCCAATAGTCATATACTTAAGTCCCAATCGTTATACTATACACTTGGGAGTATATTCTACAATATACTCTCTCTAATATTCATTTTTTACAATATAATATTCACTCTCATACATGTAATATTTATTTTGTTGAATATAATATTTACTCTAGACTACTTACAATATTTTAAGTTATCATTAAGATTTGTTTATCTTAATTTGATTTTACAGACGAATACCTTTTGTTATTCATTTAAAGTCGAAAAAGTACATTACTTGTAGCCTTGGTCTTATCATCAAGTATCTTGTAGGTCTTTAATTAATCTATATTTTTTTGTCACTTTTTCCTTTATGAAAATTTATAAGGAGAAGCTTGCTCATTCCTTACCAAGGAATTGTAACGTAGTATTATTTATGATTTAATGCATGTTTAGTTAGAATAAATGTCTTACATATGTATGATATATTGGTAAATTAAATCATTTCCATGAATGAATAGAAAATATTACATATTAAGAGATTAATATTGCATATTCAAAAATGAATATTATGTATTGGAAAGTAAATATTACGATTTGAAAAATTGGAGCACATATATGTATATAATATTACATGAATATACTATATTGGAAACAAATTTTTATTATTGAAAACATAACATATTCATAAAGAAAATCATTAGTTTAACAAAGAATATTAGTTATATATATTTAATGTTCAAAGGAGAAGATTTCGGTGTATAGAGTATTGAATAAGAAAAGTTTAATAAATAAGTATTAGGTATATTATCTAAAAATATTACTTACTAAAGAATGAATATTACCTACTAAATAATAAATATTACTTATTAACAAATGAATATTACAAAAAATAAAATATACTCCACTGCATATAATAATTTACCCTTAAGTCCGACTAGCATCACAAGCACCTTTAATAGCAAAAATATTTGTGTGTCGATTTTGTTGGGCTACAAAATTCTCTATTACAATTTCAATCGTATCGCATCAATCCAAAAATCACACCAAAAACAACCATGGGTCGACCTTCCTCCGTAATCCAAATTCCGGAACCTCGAAACCACCGGCGCTCACCAGATTCCGACGACTCCGCCGACCGTTACCGTCGCCGGCGAAGTCGCAGTCCATCCTACAACCGTTACTCACCAGATAAACGCCGTCAGAGAAGCCGCAGCCCATCATACGGTCGTTATTCACCGGAGAATCGCCGTCGTCGATCTACAACACCTAAAGAAAGAAGAAGAAGCAGAAGCCCCAATTTCGACGATCGAAAACCTAGGAGAGAGAATTTCAGAGCAGAAGGAATCGCTAACGGTAACGGTAACGGTAGAGGGAGAGATAATTATAATAATAATAACAATAATTTCAGATTCGATAGAAACGTTAATGGTAGGGTTCCTGACGATGAATCTGATGAAGAATTGAAAGGTTTGAATTACGAAGAGTATCGAAGGTTGAAGAGGCAGAAGTTGAGGAAGTCGTTGAGGAGTAGCTTCTGGAATGTTACGCCTAGTCCTCCTAGGAGCGAAAACGATGCGTTTTTGGATAGTCGTGAAGATGAGGTGGAGGAAGAAGATGAGAGAGAGGTTGGAGGTAATGACGATTTGAGGAGAGAGAAACCGAGTTCGGAAACTGAGTCTGGAAGTTCGAGTTACGAGTCGAAATCGGAGGATTCGGATGATAGGAGGAAGCGTAGGAGGAGTAAAGGTAAGAGTAAGAGGAGGAGTAGGAGGTCGAAGAGTAGGAAAGCGAGTGATTCGGATGATGATAGTGAGGATGATGAATCAAGTGAGGAAGATAGGAGAAGACGGAAGTCGAAATCGAAGAGGAGTAGTAGGAGGAGTAAGAGGAAGTCGCGTGATTCCGATGATGATTCTGATACGGTGGAGAGTGAGGATGATTCTGAGGAGGAAGGGAGAAAGCGGAAGTCGAAATCGAGGAGGAGCAGGAAGAAGAGAAGCACGAGTAGTAAGAGGAGTAGGAGGAAGAGAAGGGAGAGTGATTCGGAGGAGGAGAGCGGAAGTGGGAGTGAAGAAGAAAAGGCGATATTGAAGGTGAGTAAGAAGAAGATTGAGGACAATGGCAGCAGCAGTGCTTCTGAGAAGGAGGAGAAGAGTGAAAAAGATGAGGCGAAGATTGATGATGTTAACCCTGAGGCATTGATGTTTAAGGAGATGTTGGAGTCGCAGAAGAAAGCGACTGGCTTTATGGATGAGGCGCCAGTGGGGCCGCAGCCATTGCCGAAAGCAGAAGGGCATATTAGTTATGGAGGTGCATTGAGGCCTGGTGAAGGTGATGCTATTGCACAGTATGTTCAACAAGGGAAGCGTATCCCACGACGTGGTGAAGTGGGGCTTTCAGCTGATGAAATTTCGAAATTTGAGGATCTCGGCTATGTGATGAGTGGTAGTAGACATCAGAGGATGAATGCCATTCGTATTAGGAAAGAAAACCAAGTTTATAGTGCAGAAGATAAGCGTGCGTTGGCTATGTTTAACTATGAAGAGAAGGCTAAGCGTGAGTCCAAGGTTATGACTGATTTGAAGAGGCTTGTAAATCGTACTATTGGCGAAGAAGTTGATCCTAATCATGATCCCTTTGGTGCCAAGGATGGTGGTGACGCGGAGCCATAATTCACGCTTCTTGTCATGGTTTAGTTGTTTGATTTGGTATGTTTCATGTCTGGGATGCTGTTGCTAATTTGTGTGTAAAATGCTTTTCAGTTAGTTACACTTTTGTTTGTAAAGTGCTCTGTTAGCCACATTTTTGCTTGTAGAATTCCTTCTATCAATTACAACTGTGACTTTGGGCGCTTTTGAATACCTATTCTAATCTCCTTTTTCAATTGAAATCCATATTTACCATTTGTTATCATGCTATTTGCTAGAGCTTCTTACAGGCATATATGAAGTATTAATTTTTGAAGTTCTTCAAATGATGATTATCTATGAATGTTGCATGTCTTAACAATTTGCTTGATGTTTGATAACAAATGTGTAGCTCTTCTTTCGTCAAGTGTCCATTGTTGGCTTTGTTAACCCTAGTTTGCTAGTTTTTAGTGTAGGCATAGCCTGCTGATCAAACAAAGGAATTTCTATTGATTCGACCATGTTTCATGCTAGTCGAATTTCTGTAGTTTAGATCTTATGTATTTTGTGATTGTCAGTACTAGTATAACTTGCAACTGTAACATGTCATCTGAGGTTGTTTTTCTCTTTTCCTCCTCTCGGTGATGCATCACTTTGTGGATTTTTTTTTAAACTCAATTTCTTTTTATCTCACTGTGATTCATTATGTTTTTAGCTCCATGAATGGTGGAGGTGGATGCTATTGTGGCCTTGAATTTTACAAGTGTAGTGGTCGTATTTGATTATTACAACAAGGGTGATAGGCTTGATGGTTTACAATGCAGTTGTGATTTTGTGAATAGATGGCTTAGTTAGTTCTTAGTGGATAACCATGTGGGGGTTGATGGTTTTATATATGGTAAGGTTGTAATGTTGTATGCTGAGATATCATAGGCTAGCACATGCTCATATTAATCTATTGACCTAGAGCTGCAACTTGTGATGGCACTGATGGGTGTATGTCTGAGATGTTTCACTGTTCAAAATTGGTAGAATTTGTATGTCATAGCTAAATTTCTTACTTGATGATATCGATGACTTACTATCTCCAAACAATGACTTACTCAGACTTTTCATTACTATACTATTAAAGAGTTGGAAATGCAAATTGCTTAATGTGGTGACTGTGTGGATCTCACTACTATGAGCCTACGAGAGCAAACTGCAAGAATCAGGATCAAAGACATTCTGATCTAGTATGAAACTTTATTTTGTCACATTGGTTCCATAGGTTGAAATAGCATGAATTAAGACAAAAATGCTCCTGAATTTTTCATGATAACTGCTTGATGGAAACAATTTTCTGAATGAATGTCTTGTGAGGCTCTGGTGCATCAAAAGCTTGGCCTGTTGTAACGTTGTTACTGAAATGCCTGCTATCATCTATGGAATATTTCCTATTATTTAACGACTTTTGCATGACTATGTTTAGTGATTATGTGTGATATGAGGCAAACCTGGTTGGGGGATAGTATTTGGAACCTAGTTATCTGTTTTATGAGCTAGTAATTAATATGAACTCTTTGCAGTAGTGTTAGCACCTTTGTTTCTATGATAGTTTTTGGCTGAAGTCTTGTTAATTGTTATGATAGATTTAATATGCTCCAGACGATGTAATGACAAAGATGTTGATGGTAGAAGTTCATCGAGCAAATCGAATTTGGCTATGAAAGAGAAAGAGGGAGTAGTGAAAAAATTGAAGAGGGTTTTGGTGAGTTCAGGTCAGGAAATAGTTTTGTGTTGACAATTCATGTCACTTTTTCTTGATAAAGAATTTGACTGGTTGAATATTAGCCGCAGTAAGCTGGATTGAGGACAAAATTATGTACTTCCACATCATTCAAGTTAAATATGTTGTGTGGAAAGTAGATTCCACTTGCAAAATATGGCTAGAGAAGGCGAACTGGCCGTATTTGGGATTATAATGTCATATTCTTCTATATTTAACTGGTTAATTTACCCTGTTATTTCATGACTGCTTTTTTTTCCGGCCTTATTATCTTCAATTGAACAGAGTGGTATAGTTTTAATCTAAACATGGTGCATCATTAACGACAACTGTTTGGATATCAATGCAGGAGCTAATGAACATGGTTTTGTGGCTATAGAATGGAGGAGTTAATGATCAGTTGAACACTAACAAATAGTCGAAAAGGATAGAGGGAGGAGGAGCTAGCATTGCAAAAAGATGAAAAAGGCTTTAGGTTGCAGCAAGTCTTGGTTACCAAGGAACAAGAACACAACACATATTTCTTCCCATAATTATATAGTGTTTCAGACTGGCAACTCTTAATAAGTAGCGGAAAGTTGTGATGCAAAATGCTGATGTAATGGCTATATGATCGTACTGTTATGACAGCAAACTATGTTCAGGATCAAGTATTCTGACCAAGAAGAATATTCATTCTTATGGGCTGATCTTCACAGGCAGAATTATGGTGGGATTGAAAACAGAAGCGATCTCAGACTTTCAATGGAGACAGCGTTGTGGAGAATATTATCTTTCTAAATTGAAAGAATTCTTATGCTTTGTAGCATCAGTAGCTAGCTTGTCTATACTGAATTTTGATGGCGTTAAATGTTGACATATAAGGTGTTTTGGTTAAAAGAAATTACTTCTGTCAAATTACAGTTTTGTACTACGTATTTAATTTCAATTCAATAGATCAGGCAAGTGGTGAAATCGTATCATATTGTAATGCCTAATAAAAGGTTGCATCAGATCATCACATTAACTTAACACTCATGTGTGGTCAAGTCCACCATTGTATACGGCTTTTCAACCAATTGAGTTTGACATGGTAGTTTAAGGCCTCTTGTTTCTTAATCACGATTTCATAGTTTGAGTCTTAACTTGCGTATAGAAAAAGCACCATACAAAACTACTTTCGGAAAGATACTACCCATGTTTCCACGAAATACCTCTATACAACATGCAAATTCTTGTAGAAGATTAATCACTTAGGAAGGGCGGTGAGGACTCCCGATTGTGAACCAAAATAAAAACAAAAAAACTAGACTTTTGACTAGGAAGTAAGAACACAAGATATGCAAATATTTTAGTAACAGATAATCTTCAACGGAGCTTAAAAAAATGATAACTCTTCCCTTTAATTCTCTCTATTTTCCCTTGCAAACCCATAAACGTCGTTATCATCTTCTTCCTTTGCCATCCTCAAAAACCCAACTCCATAATCCAATTTCATGCCCTAAATTTCCATCCAATGACATTCAATCAGTCAATTTTCGCACTAAATTTTCAAAATTAAGAAGCAAATCCAAATCAAATGACCCATTTGGAAAAGACCCAAAATTTATGAACGAAAATGGTGTTGTTGATGATATGGAAGGTTACCTCAATTCTCTCTCCCTTGAATATGATTCTGTTTGGGACACTAAACCCTCTTGGTAATTTCTTTTTATTTTGTTTTTTTTATTGGAATCAAACCTTCTTCAAGTACTTGAATTCTCAATATTAATTGTGCTCTTTTATAGCTGGATGTTGATGTTATTTGTTGTTAATTGTTCGTGTTTTTGTTTAAACAAAATAAATGTCAAAGTGCTGAATTGCTGTTGTGATTAAGTTATTATTAATTGCATTTAGTTATTTGTTTGTTGAATTGAACTACTTAAGTTTGTTAGTAAGCGCATGTTTAGCCGCGTCTAAGCTCAAGACTTGGTTTTGAGCCTCACTTGTGTTAAGACAAGACTCTTAAAATTTCTCCCATGTGGATAAGTCTGAGGTTTTTGGTACAAGGAAATACTGCTAAATGTTCAAATGCATTGTAACTTGTAAGTCGCAAATACTGATGTAGGTGCTCGTTTTCTTGAAAGCTGTTAATTAAATATTGATAAACTGTGATTGCAAGTTTACACAATTTGTTAAAGGAAAAAACTGGTATTAGGTAGCGTTTCTTCATTGTAACTGGTGTCCCAAGGGATTATGATTATGAACAACTGGGAAAAAATAGAGTGGCGTTTGAACTGTACCCTTTTAGCTTAGTTAGATTGTAAGTTGACTTTGGGTGTATAGAGGGTTAGAGGTGGTCGTTCCCCCGATTTGTAGACCGGGGTTCTTTGTCATTTTCAAAGCAAAAACGAGGTGCTTGTTGGGTTATATTTGAGGATGGTATGATTGATGACGAAACAGCTTTCTTGGTGATCCTGTTAATTTTTGCAAGGGTAATGATAACTATTACAATGTTTTAAACCACAACTGTATGTAGAGTTTAGGCTGTCATTTACTTGGTATGTTGCAAGTTTCCCAACTCTAACCAAAGGCCAAAACCAAATAACCATGAGGAACCTTGTTTGAGAGCCAAGATTTATGGTAGTATGGTGGTAAGGTGGAGGAAACACAAGTGAACTACTAGTGAATTTGCCAAACCTTGTTTGTTCATATTCCTTCTTCTGTGTTCCTGCATCAGCAAAACTGTTCCTGGATACTTGGGATTTCTAACACTCGTTTAGTCTTATCTTGGACTTTAGATTTGAAGGATTTGTAATCTTTTGTCTTTAACACTTTTGATGGGTGTCAATTACATTCTTCATTAGAATCCTGTGTTTCTATTATTCGCCACCCCAAACAATTGAGGTATTCATGTATATATTGTTATGTATCATTCTATCAACCACGAACTATCACAAGTGATCAGCTACTAGTCACTGCGATCATGGAAGTGCAGAAGGAGGATGCTACTGTTTTGCATCCTTTCAACTTGTAATCTTGCTCAGGTTAATTTATGTTTTTCGAAAGTTTTGAGTGATTTGAAGAGGAAGTCAGATTACGGCTATATGTTAAACATGAAATTACACGCTGATGCAGATTTAGATTATACAAGGTACACTGACTTTAATACAGAGTCCATCTTTCCAAGTTCAGAAGGAAGTACATCTTTAATACTTAATGCTCATTACTATTATACAGAACTCACGCACAAGTGCACAACACACTGCCTGTTGTTTAAGTCATTAGTGGTATTTAGTTAAACTTGATTGATTATTTTTCATCATTCTTACTAGGTGTCAGCCATGGACAATAGCCCTGACCGGTGTATCAGTGATTGCGTGCAGCTGGCTAGTTCTTCACTCCGTTGTTGTTACTGTTTTAGCATCCACTCTGATCTGTGCATGGTGGTACATTTTCTTATATTCTTATCCTAAGGTTAGTGCTTCATCTGCTATTGCTAATTGTATGATACACATAGAGACTAGAGTTGTCAGTATGCTGCTTGGTGCACTTGCTACAGAAGAAGCTCACCTGTAGGCTCTAGATTGTCTCTTTTCAGTCCTGGCTGATGTATAATGTCCATAAAGTCCCTCGAGCAAATCTATTGAATACATAAAATAAAATCTCTGGGAGTAGATGTCCGCATCAGCACATGGGTGAAGTTTTACTGATCCAAAAATCAAAAACAGTGAAACCTACAATACAGGCTTAGTAGCTGGTCGGTTCAATATTGTGTTGGTTGTTTAACTGGAAATTAGAGTTTGTCGTATTCCCCTCTCGGCTCTCGTCGGATGAGGTTAGCTAGCTTTATAAAAGCTAGGTATTGGATTTGAGAAGTTTGACCTTTAGCTTTGAGTCTTTTGACTAAATTAAAGAGAAGCAATAAAAAACAATGGTTGCCTTCCTTTCAGGCATATACAGAAATGATTGCTGAGCGAAGGAAAAAAGTGAAAAGTGGCACGGAAGACACATATGGATGGTCAAAGAACCCGTAACAGTGGGCACTACAAGGGCATCCTTTCATTTCGTGTCACTGTTGAAGGCCAACAGGTCAAGTGATTGATGGTGTGATGTATAGATGGAAGAAGTTTCAAACAAGTTGCAAGTATTTGATCCCTGCCTTTGATGGAATGGCCATAAACATAATGGAATTTTGAGAGGATAGTCTTCCTTGGATATTGATACTTTTTGCATATTCAACTTGTATGCGAATGGTTAGTTCATAGTTTTCGTAATTGTCCTTGACCCAACTTTTATTCTAGTGTTGTACAAATCAATTGTATATGAGCTTGTAACATCCAATTTACATCAATTGATTTGTTTGATTACTTAAGCAAGTTTTCTTGTGATGCTATTATACACCTGATCTGAACATTGAACTTGCGTAGTTGCGTTGATACATTTGGTTGCGTTGATACATTTGGTTGCGTAACTAGATATATACCTGCAAATTGGGAAGATTAACTACAACTGAATTATAATCCTTTCAAGATTGGATTCAATAATTTAATGCAAAGGGTATTTCATGAAGCAATTCAGCTGCAAAACTATAGCCATTAACTATGTAAATTAATGGGTGTTTTAAGAAAATTCCTTTACAGATTCCAACAAAAACATAAGGCACTACCTCAACATTAATCGACATAAGTACTCAAACTCAATATGTCACGATTCGTAGGTGTGAGAGGGAGAGGATTTAACCTCTCTCTCATCATGAACTAATGAGATCGTTTCCTCTTTAAAAAGAAGAAAAACTTGTTTTTAATAATCCCACATTTTACCTATTTAAAAATAACAGTCTATCCTTGTGATTATCTCACACCAATCCCACTTTTGAGTTAATATTTTCTTATGTAGGTCCCCATTATTCTTACTCCTATTCTTTGAATTGTTTTACTAAATAACTCAATTTGAGTAACTTGGAATTTTCCTCCTTTTATGTGTATTAGTAAGGTATGTTGAGGCCAATCAAATCAAGTTTTTTTTGAATAAGGTATTCTTTTGATATTTGAATACCCATTTGCTTTAATTGATGCATTTCTATTTTTTTAATTTTTATTTATTATTTTGGATTAAACATCAGTTGGGTTTCACCTAGGAAATTTGTGGAGCAGTTGATGTGCTTCTTTTTTGGTGTCATTTTGCTTTTAATTATTTAGCCCTTTATCTTTGTAGTTATGTTATAACAATCGATGTTAAGCTGAGTTACATGGATAATAATTTGGTTTTGTAGGAATAGGAAGTTTAAAGAGGCCTTGAGATTGTTTGAGAAGATGAGGAGCTTGCATAGTCTGTTATTTGTGGACACTAACTGTGAATTTTAAGAGATATAATGTGACGATGGATGGCTATTTTTTGGTAAAGAGGTTTAGGGATGCTATTGAGGAGAGACAGAGTAGGTGAGGGAAGTAGGAGTGATGGAGGAGGAATTGAGAAAAAAGAAAAAATTAATAATTAAAACAAACAATTAAAACTGGATTGGATAACCGAAGGGTAGGTAACCGGTTAAAAGTCCTACTAATTGCATAATTCAGTAAAAAGTGGGACTATTGCGAGATAATCAAAAAATAGATTGTTATTTTTAAATCTGTGAAAGATAAAATTATTAAAAACAAAAATGTTCCTAAAAAGAATAAGAAAATTAATCTTGTGCATGTTTTGTCACAATAATTTATTTACTAGAGGACATGGGAACAACAAAGCATGACGTCAGAAGAATAGAGGAAACAGATGACCTAGAGGCATCAAGCATCCTGAACCCAAATACGAACTGTTCTATCATTGTCTAACGCTGCTGAAGCAATCATGTTCTGTTTCGGATGGCAAGAGACAGAGATAACAGTATCAGTATGACCTTCGAGTTTCTGGATCATGTTTTTTCCCTGAAGATCCCACAAGTAAACACAATGGTCTTCTGATCCACTGACAATGTACTTTCCATTTGTCACGGAGAAAGTCGGGGTTATGCAAAATGTTTTGTTAACATGTCCATGATACGTTTTCAAGAATTTTCCATTCAAATAGTTTGACAGCTTCTGCAAACAACAACATAAGAGCAAGGGAGGAAAAAAAATGTCAGGTCAAAGGTCATTGATAGAATTAGAACTATATAACTAGAAGCCACAAAGTAGAACCAAGAAATAATACATGTTCTATCGTTCTACCAAGCAAATTAATTAACCGCCCATTAATTTTTAGGCAGGCAATGAATGCCTTAAATTGGAATCAATCTACCAAAAGACATTACACATTCTACTGTTCCGCAATTCTGCCAACTAAATATAGCAATGGAGAAAATACTTGCACATCCAATTAGAAGTAAACACCATACATACAACAATCCAACTAGTAACCCATTAAAGAAGCTATCACAATCATACAAAAACAGGACAAAGCATCGGTATTCACATTTAATCATAAAAATCAATGAGCAGCCAAAAGAAATATCTGAACATTACTACCACATCAGCGTCAGATTTCAAATTACTGCCTAAAAATAAAATGGTGGACATAAAAGGCTTGACTCTTGAAAATTAGGATGATTCCATCATTTTGAAAGAAGAAAGCTCAAGATTCAATATTTGCAAAGTAAAGGGAAAAAATTTCAATCAATCAAATATACAGACTGTTACAGCTTTGATTGCCAGTGTAATTGGATAGGAAATGGAGGAGAGTTTAACAAAAAATTGATAGAGAATTGGCAGGATTCATTCTTCCAATCTCCTTACCCCTCTCCAAAGCAGAATCCTTCACATATCATAAAGATTAAGAACAAAAAAAATACTCGTTCACTATGTCCTCCCCTCCCTTTCCTTTATACTTGCCATCAGTTCCTTATGCAGGTCTCAATTGTTTTTATATACGTAACGACTATTAAATACCAATGTCAATCTCACCAACAATTGGGGAACTAATATGGGATCATATCTTGCTATAAGAGTACAACAAGCTTCCAAAACTGCAGGACTAATTTCAATCAACTAAAACTAAACCCATTTTGCAATCAAGCAAACAAAAGACTCAACTCGACATCACAGTGTCTGTCCCAAAGTAATATGGAGTTGGCTATCTAATTTCAACATCAAAAACATACCCCTGCTGCACTCTCCCGCACCGCCTGAATCCTAATTCCTCCAAAAACTTTACTACATCTAATCAATTCAATATTGTTGAATTCTTCCTACAACCCTCGCACGCTGGCATCAAAAGAATCTATTTTCAACCTTAGTTTAATAAAAAAACTCCCACTATCAATGAGATGAACAAACATACTCGAAATCAAAACTAACTAATTCATCATTAACATTCCACAACCAAAAAATCAATCATTTAGAATTCAACAAAAACACACTCACATCAAACCAAACGAAAATGCAATACACAATAATATAACCAACCAATTCAAAACATAAAAAGACCGTAATAGTTTCATACCAAAGAATTATCTAAGAAAGCAACAAGAATGAATTTTCCATTAGGCGAAAACTTAGCGAACGAAACTCCAACATTATCATCAACTAAAACCTTCAAACAAACACCCGTAGCAGTATCCCATATCTTACAACTCCCATCATGCGAACCCGAAACAATCAATGATCCATCCGGGCTAAAACTAACCGAAGTAACCGGCATTGAATGCCCATTCAACACGTGGACAGTCCTACCTGTTTTCACATCCCACACCCGGATCGTCTCATCAAACGACCCGGAAACGATTAAATTAGAAGGTTGGTTAAAATTGACACAGAAAACGACGTCGGAGTGACCTCTTAGGGTTTTAACGCAATCAGAGGAGGAGGAGCGTGCGTCCCAAATGCGGAGGGTGGTGTCGTCGGAAGCGGAGACGAGGTAGTGAGAGTCTGAGGACCACGCGACGTCGGAGATGCCTTCAGTGTGGCCCACAAGGAGAGAAATTAGGGTTAGGGTTTGAGAGGAGAAAAGGGCGATGGTTTTGTCGAGGGAGGCGGAGGCTAAGAGTTCGCCGTCGTTGGAGAATTTGACGGTGGAGACGGCACGTTTGTGGATTGTTAGGGTTTTGAGGTAGCGATAAGGTTGATATGGTGGTTGTTGTTGTGAGGAAGACATTGTTGTTCTTGTGGAGGTTGGTTATGGCTGTGGATGATGTGGTGTGTTGTTTGCGTTTTCATTTTAGGAAGATGGGGAATGAAATGGTTTTATACGTTTATTGTGGGTTGTTTTTTTGTGAGGGAATGAGAGAACTTGGGTTGGTCAGTGTGGAGAAGTATGGCCTAGGTTGCACGGAGTCGAAAACAGTGTTGATAATGAATATAGTTGTAAGGATAAAAAAAATCTACTCTAACAAAATATTGTTAATAGGTATGATTAATTATAATATGAAGAATAAAAATTGTCCCCATTAACGGAGCATGAGTAGTCATGGATGAGTACTCATTAAAAGTATCCATGCTACATAGAGTGAATGTGTGGCTACTGACCGGTGTGGACGAGGAGAACGCCTAAGCATGGATTGGATCCTTCTTTCACCAAACTTGGATTGATCGGATCATGCTTCAAATTGGTCCATGCTTGAGCCATGCCCAAGCAAGAACCGCACTATGATTGAGCAAGAACAAAATGAGTTTTTAAAGCTAAAATTGAGCATAAAACGTCTTAGGGTCACTAAATACATGTGATAGAAAGATGAGGCTAAAATGAGATAGGACCCAATGCGATCTCCCAAAGATGAAAATGAAGACGATAGTCCACGCCTTTTTGGGTTTCTAGGGTCCCAAAAAAAATGTCAAAAAATTTACATAATGCCCCTTGCGGTAAAACACTCACTGTCCTTGGAAAGACACTCGAGTTCAAATGGTCATAAAACGGTACAAGGAAAGCAAGAAAGACTCATATATGCCTACTTTTTATATCCTCCAAAAAAAAAAGAAATTAACGGGGTTTAGATGCTGAAATTGAGCGTGGCGCGTCCAATAGTTACCTGCATGTTATAATACAGGGTGAATTCAAACAAAGCCCAAGACAACCTTTTATAAGGCAGAAATGTTGAATAGAATCCACACTTTTTTCGAATCACTTAAGGGAAAAAAACATGTTAAAATTTTCTTATTTGTTCAAATTTTGGTTAAAAGTGAGGTTTATGTCACATTTTTTTGTCAAATGCAATATTATGCATTTAGTTAACTAGCAATATGTTAAACTTAAATTTTCTTCGACTTAATTTATTTGCTGCAATAGTCTTTTTGACATTTTTAAAAAACAATTCTTTAACTCTCTTTAGTTTTATATTTATATGACAAAATATAATTATATGAGATCTTATTTGATTCGTTTCAATACATATTTTATTATCACGAGACACTATCTCCGTTTCCAAACGATTGCAACAAATTTAGTTGCATGTCACCCTAGGCAATTTTTACTTTTGGGTAATTAAAAATACTAATTGCATTTAATTAAGAATAATTAATGTAAAAACACCACCACACCAACACCACGTACAAACACCCCACACAACCACCCACCACACCGCCACCACCACCACCACCTTGCCTAAAACCGACCACACAACTACAACAGCACAACCATTAACACCACCACCACCACATCGCTTAACATTGACCACACGAAAACAACCAATGAAGTTGTTTGGATTAGATCTAACGCCGGCAAAGGGACAAATCTAACCATGCCACGGGTTTGATTTAAAGGATTACAGGTGAAGGTGAAGGTTCGATTTAGGTGGCAGTTTCGAATAAAAGGAAGAGAAGGGTGCTGGTGGTTTTGGGTGAAGGGTGATCATGGTAAGGGGTGGTCATGATGACGCTTTCGAGCGGGGGGTGGTCGTTGTGATGCTTTCGAATAAGGGGGTGGCTGTGGTGGTGGTTTCGGTTGAAGGGTATGGTTAGGGTGGTCGTTTCAAGTGAAGGAGAGGAAAGGTGGTGGTGGTGGTAGACTTGTAGTGATGTTATGGTGGTCGTTTCAGGTGAAGAAGGAATGGTGGTGGTGGTATTGGCGTTGGTCGTGATTAATATGGTGGTGGTGGTTTAATTGTTTAATAGTATTAAATTATTACTTAGATTAATCTAATAACAATTTTATGTTTTTAATGAGGGCAGTTACGTTATTTCCATTAAAAAAAACTGCTAAAAAAAGAAACGTTTTACTTTGCTGCAACTAATGTGGATCACCCAAAACTAGAAAATATTGCAATTTTTTGAAAACAGATGTAGTATATATATTTTTTTTCAAATACATAATTATAGATATAGACAGTTAAAATTATATATTGAAAGCTGTAAAAAAGGCGATGAAGGGAGCTAAATAGCTAATTTTATAAAAATATACTCGATAAAAAAAAAAACTCTTGTACAAGTATACAACAACCATCTTTGAATATGAATATTGAATACGGAGTAGCAACTCATGCTCATGATGAAACTTGTTAAACGTATAAAAGTTAAAATGAGATGTTAATATGTATGATACTAATATATAATGATGAGATGTCCTAAAAATAAAGCCACAAATATAATAGTGCCCTTAATAAACTAAAAGACAAAAGTGTAAGAAGCAACAACAACTGGGCATTTGGTCTAGTGGTATGATTCTCGCTTCGGGTGCGAGAGGTCCCGAGTTCGATTCTCGGAATGCCCCATATTTATTTATTTTTTATCCAATCACCCCTAATTTACCAATTTCTCAGCTAACATCTAATCCATGTTTCTTCGAATGTATATCCTTGACTTTCTCACATCTGTTAATCACATCAATATGAATTGAAAAAATATTAGGAAAATATAAATATATTGGTAAGACGAACAAAAGGGCATTTGGTCTAGTGGTATGATTCTCGCTTAGGGTGCGAGAGGTCCCGAGTTCAATTCTCGGAATGCCCCCCATGGTTCCCTATTTTTTGGGTTATTCTCCTTTTTTTTTTTTTTTTTTTTACAATTTCCACTGTACAGTCATCCTTCAACCTTCATACAACAACACAATGAAATAATGACAAAAGGTGATACAATCACAACAATGGGCATTTGGTCTAGTGGTATGATTCTCGCTTAGGGTGCGAGAGGTCCCGAGTTCAATTCTCGGAATGCCCCTATTACTTTACTTTTTTCAATGCATTTTTCAATAAACAAGATGGAAATGCTGCTGAAATACTTATCCAAACATTCACGATGTATCATTTTGACCTTTGAAGAATAAGCCCTACAAAAACAAAAGAACAAAACTACACTAATTAATTAATGAAGAGTCACAACACATCCCTGTCATTGTAGGTCATGTAATTAATTAATTAAAAAATAAGCTTCAATGATATAAGACAATGAACACACAACTAACTAACAACAGGGCATTTGGTCTAGTGGTATGATTCTCGCTTTGGGTGCGAGAGGTCCCGAGTTCGATTCTCGGAATGCCCCAATTTTTTTTCATTAAAAAAAAGGAATTAGGCATCAAGAAATGAATATAATATTATAAAGGCATTATATTCATATTCTTTCAATTTTTTTTTAAAATTACATGAATTGCATCTTGTATCCCACATTCCCACTTTCTCTATAAAATGGTCACACGGAGATGGCAAATTGACAACAACTTAAAATCAACCCTATATTCTAGGAAAAGCATCTCAAAGAACATTAGAGTGCAGACTTATTTAGGAATCATATAACATGGTAAGAGAAAAGGAACCAACAACTGGGCATTTGGTCTAGTGGTATGATTCTCGCTTTGGGTGCGAGAGGTCCCGAGTTCGATTCTCGGAATGCCCCATAATTTTTTTTGTATTTTTTCTAATTTCCCCTCTGTGTAGAGGTGGGAGAAACTGACACGACCCGATAACTCGACACGAAATCGACCCGTTATTAACGGGATTGGGTCGAGAGTGTTGACCCGTTTAATTAAACGGATTGACTCGGCACGACCCGTTTATTAAACAGGTAGGGTTAGGGTTGGAGAGTTCAACCTGTTTAAGTAAGCGGGTTGACTCGACACGACACGATTCCACCTTATTATATACAATAGTATGTAAAAATAGATGTGACCCGCTAACTCGACACGAAATCAACCCGTTATTAGTGGGTTTGGGTCAAGAGTATTAACCCGTTTAAGTAAACGGGTGAGCACGACACGACACGTTTATTAAACGGGTAGGGTTAGGGTTGAAGGGGTTCAACCCGTTTATATAAGTGACACGACTCGAAAACGACACGACACGTTTCCCAGCTCTACCTCTGTGCAGTTACAAAGGAGTAGCACTGGGGTTTAGACCTGAACTTCTCATCATATTATTTCAGACAGCAAAATATTGAATTTGTCCTTTTGAGCATCCTTAATCATCCAACTAATGCACCATTAACAATGCAACACTAGAATGATATTAAAGACGAGGAAACTTACCATGTCCCAGCATATCCAGGTAGATGATAGCAATATGAAGCGAAATGGCAATGAAAAAATTCGAAAATCCATAAATAAGACATCAATGCATCAACTTGTCAGGTTTATAATTTCCTCTTTTAACGAGCCAGATATGGAATGCCCTAGTGAAATAAAATCAAGCATAAGTGGACCTCCTCGTAGTAAAATGATAGATTTCTAACTTTGTTAAGAATAATTATGAATTTACAGAAAATATGCGCATGCTGCTATGATTATAACATAATGACAATCTAAATATGAACACATAAGATGACAATACTGTATTGACAACCATTAGTAATCAGCCAGGCCACATCAGATCATTCGTAATTAAGGAATTGGTAGCTTCATCCTACACCTACAAGAGTACTTAAACTGATTTCAAAACTTATAGTCATACCACCAGAGCATTTTGGTCAAATTAACCTTGCCTAAACTTGGAATGCTAGCTCTCCTATTTGCTAGATTATACAAACAACTTATGTAAACTACCTATTGTGATCACCTGCTTTTACCTACACCCTACCCAGGTGTCTATTAAACAACCTGACTCACCTCTCCAATGTAAGATGGAACAACTCTGAAAGGCCTACTGAAGTTACAGAAGAAGATGGAAAAGTACACTAGTTTGCCGTTTTGTAAACAAAGAGGTGTGAAATAGATTAGCTAAAATGCATCGGCAGGGCATTAGTGCAGTGATGTGATTCTCACCATGGGTGGAAAGGCCATGCGTTCAATTCCTGGAATTCCTCTTATCAAACAGTGAACATGGAACCAGGCTTTAATACAAATCACATTGATTTAATGGCCAACTTAAAATCACGGCCTACATATATAGGACAGCATTTGTAAAAAGTAGTCATAAAACTAACCTTGCAGCTATGTGCAGAGTCCGAGCAAGGCTTCAGGTCAAAACCACTGGGAAAAAAAAGCTCATTCAGAACCAAGCATATTGAGAGCATGCACAAAAATATCCAAGTACTAGGTAAACAACAATTTAACGCACATAACAGCAACAACAGGGCATTTGGTCTAGTCTTGCTTTGGGTCCGAGAGGTCCCAAGTTCGATTCTCAGAATGCCCCACAAACAGATTAGTATACAATTTTTTTTTCCTTCTATCACTATGACTTGACGCTAGATGATGAATAAGCAATCATGATTTTTACACCAATAATAGAAAATGAACAGGATGAGAATGACATTGCATCTTGGATATCAAGTTGTCAACCTTAAAAGCCGATGTTATCAGTCCAAACTAGATTCTACCACAGGCTTTGCTTATTAGAAAGGCATGGGCCCTTCCACTTTAACCTTCCAAAGAACCATTTACAGAAGCTAAAAGCCCCATGATGAAATATATACTCAACATCAAGAATAGGACATTTTCATCGGTAGAATTTTAAGTTTCAGCTCTCATGCATATATATTACATGTAGTAAGCCAGATAACCACAAAATGGCACATTAGATGCCTGCCTTTCAAGTCAAACAAAAAAATTCACAAAAAATATAGCCATATAACTCTATATAATGCAAGCAACAGATCTAATCATCTGAAGATAATGGTAAAGGCAACAAGATCATTGTCCTAGTAAATGGGAGTAGTGTACATCAACATTATGAAGATATTAAGCATCAACCAATGGGCATTTGGTCTAGTGGTATGATTCTCGCTTTGGGTGCGAGAGGTCCCGAGATATCGATTCTCGGAATGCCCCTTCCTGATTCAATAATTTTTCATTTTTGCTTGTATTTTTTCACATCAGATGTCTCTAATTTTAGGTTCTTCAAGTCTTTTAAGTCAAAGATATGATTCACAGTTCATGTTATAGTATGATGCAAAAACTAAATCAGAAAAAGAGGGTAAGGTCGATTAGTTAATAAGAGCATTTTAAGAAACCAAAAGAACAAACTACACAAGTTTCTGACCTTATTCATATAGATTATATGTATTAAGCCAGATACAAAAAACAAGTCACATCAGATGTCTCACATGTCTGACTTTTCAACTATCGAATATTCAAGATTAAGGACTAAGTTCCTCATGCTTTTTATTTCAAAGAAAAAAATTCAAGAAAAATATATGCATATGATGCAAACAACAGATCTGAAGATGATGGAAAAGTCAACAAGATTGTTGTCAAAGTCAAAAGAGCAACCTAAACAGAATTTGAATAGTGATATTATAAAGATACTAAGTATCAAGTATCAACCAGTGGGCATTTGGTCTAGTGGTATGATTCTCGCTTTGGGTGCGAGAGGTCCCGAGTTCGATTCTCGGAATGCCCCATATTTTTTTTTGTTTTTCTTTTTTCACACCAGATGTTTGGCTTTTTAGGTTCTTCAAGCCCTTTAAGTCAAAGAATGATTCACAAATCATGTAAAAGTATGACGAAAAGATGAAAAGTAAAGATGTTAAAATCAAATAGTGAATAAGATCGCTGTATGAATCAAAAGAGCAATGTACACAGATATTTATGAAGATAATAGGCATTGTCATTGAGCATTTGGTTCTAGTGGTATTTTTCCTGTCTTCTTTTCTTTATCTAAAAACCGCCACTTAGTCTAGCATGCGTTGAAATTGATCAAAGTTGAGCATACATTTCTGAACCAAATATATACATAAAAAAGAGAAAGATCTTGCACGGTGCTAGTCTACCCCATTGGTGAAGTAATAAAAAAAAAGATAATGATAAGTAGATCTGATTGAACTAAGAAGCAATGTGCCAAAGAACAATTAAAAGCAAAGAAAAGGCATTTGGTCTAGTGGTTAAAGTTTCTCACAAGGTACAAAAGCCCTCAAGCCCCCTAGTGTGATTCTCGGATGCTCCTAGCCAATCACAATAATACTAAAATATACTTGTTTTCTACAGGTTAATCTTATCTAGTGATCAACACTGTACGTTGCTACCTAGAGTTTTTTGATAATTACAAAAATAGCCAGAGAACTAACCTTGTTATATGAAGCTAAGTGCAGCATCACAGGAGCAAATCCACTGAGCTGTACCAAACATTTTGAGGTACCTTCTGGTCTATCCGGTTACAAGAAAATAAAACTTCAATTCACATAGCAACATCAGTAGGGCATTTGATCTAGTGGTATGATTCTTGCTTCAGGTGCGAGAGGTGTTGAGTTCGATCCTCGGAATGCCCCTCGAACAAACAGGCATTGGACATAGCATTTTGAACACCAAACCATTCTTATTTCTGCAATGTAGGATTTAGTGATCAACACAGTTGGAAGATCAGCAATATTAGTTTTTTATTATATGGCTATACTGCAAACTTTATAAAAAATGATCAAGAAGAAAACATGGCACTGCAATTTATATCATTGTATACGAGCCATTGAAGCTGTAACTCTGCACTTCCAACAAAAGCAATTACTCTTTTAACAAAGATGTGTGCAGTTTCTCCTAATCCCATGCCGAAAATTAAAACCTTTCTCAAGTACTAGATTACTTACAAAAATTAAGTGAGTTCAACAAGAAAAGAATAACTCAACACCAACATTAGAGCATTTGGTTAGTTAAATGGTTTCTACTTTATGTATCAGATGTGCTGCTTGACTTCACATTTCAATTTAAACATTAACATTGGCACCTGGTGACCCTATCTGTTGTTATACCCAAATCCCCAAGTAATAAGCACAAATGATGGCCATGAAACAAGTCAAGAACTGGGATTTCGGAATATGAGACTTCATTTCATTAATCTACACGGCAACAAACAAGAGTTGCTCTGGCAAGGACGGGGATCAAGAAGGTCGAGATTTCTCAAGAATAAGAAGTACACTGTATAGAGGTACAACAAGCACCAGGGGACTTAAAAGTTGAAGCGATGTATGTGTAGGCACTCAAGGGTCATAGCTCAAACTGAAATTCCCAAGAAAAAGGAGTACCCATTTTAAGTCAAACGATATGATTCAAGAGAATCTTCTGGCCGGATTTCAGGTGAATGAGGACACAAACAAAACTCAGGGAAAGTGGTTGTATTATGTTTAACATGGTGTTTAATATCATAGATATTAGCTTTTATTAAAGGCTACATTATGCAATTTAAAACAAGAGAGGGCAAAACATTCTCAAGTCTCAACACATTGATTTCACAAAGTTTCAGCCTCCTGTGTATCCCATGTAGGCATGTAGCCAGAATGGAAACTATATGTTGGAACAGTCATCTAAACAGAAGAAATAACTAAGATCCTCTATATAAGCAATGAAAAAAGACTTCTAAGTACCTCACACTTCTAACTTTCTAAGATATTTCTTGTCTAACCAAACCAACACAGTTGATCTGCAACAAAATGCACTCAAGACATGCACTTTCTCCACTACATATGAAGTCAAAAGACTCATAACCATTGGCCTATAACATTATATTCAGCCCTCGTGTTGACCAAGTTGATTAACTTAAAGATCACAATTCATCTCTCAATCTATCACGGATTCTAAGTACTATTATCAAAACCAAAAAACAGGTACAAGTTCCTACATTCGCCTTCTGATCAGTATCTACAGAAAACGAAAGCAGCCAAAAAGACATAAGCTCCAACCAAAATAGTAACAACCAATGAAAACAATTCGCCACTATGCCAGCAAATTTTATGCATTACCCAGAAAAAAACTTCTGAATAACATTCTAAATTCAACGAAATTAAATATACAGTTGACTATTTCAACTACTAAGTTAAGCTACTAACCTACTAACAGCAAAATCTACCACACTGATAAATTGGTTTATTAATAATCCAAATTCCTGAATTTCAGTATCTCAAAGTCAGAACTAAACAATTATACTCATTAAGTAAGATAATTTTGAAAGTGAAATTGAAATTTCTAATGCTACCTCAAATACCCCAATTGAGCAACTTATCAACTACCCCTCAAACTAATCACATAAATATCAAATTTTCAAATAATTCAGATTATTCAAACCACTAATAAACTTACTTTAATGATCACAATTTCAATTTCATCAAACCCTAGTAACACCCTTTCTAATTTTACAATTAAAATAACAACTACAAAATACAAGTGCATATATTTAAAGGGATAATTCTTAAAAAAAAAGTATAAACTTTCTAATTAAACATACAATTAATTTTTCTGGGTTTTTGTTTCTTCTTTGAACTTCAAATTTGAAAGCAAAATTACTGAATATAATCAAAGCTAATAGCAGTAAAAATTCAGAAAAGTTAAAACTGAAAATAAAGATCAAATAAGTATGAAAAATTCTTAAGCAAATAATTGTTTAAATTGCAAAATTATAATTTTCATACCTTTGAGGAGAAATTTCCCCAGAAACAGAGAATTTTGTTGTGCTGCTGAAAAAAAATTCAGTTAAAACCGCCTGAAAATTGCGGGAAAAATAAGAACAGATATTTTGCAGTTAAGTTTTGTAAAGAAGAAAATGAGAGCAACTGAAAAGACACTGTCACATTCTATCCAGCCCAGCAAATGGCCCAATGGGCCTGTTAGTCCTATAGAGTCAAAGACCACAAGTGAACAAAGTCTTTGAATTCAATAACTTGAGTTGTTGAAATATGAGGAGATAATGTGGAATATTGGAATACACCGACAAAATAGGAGTGTGTAATTAGGGGTATAAATGAGCCGATTACTACATTGTTGATTTTATATATTGATTTAATTTATGTTATAGATGAATTTGGACTCGAGTCCGAGCATTCCACCAAGTCTACGTTTCTTAAGCTCTTAGTTCTAGTAGAATTGCAATGCTTTAATGCTTTAAGTCTTCATTTACTTCACTTGTCAATCATAGAGCTATCAAAATAAATTATAACGGGCAACATTATGCAAATTGCGAAATCATTTAAAACAAGGATAAATAGGTCAAACAATGACTCTCAAGGCATATTTGTCGAATTATTTGGTCATGTTAAAATTGGATTATTGTGTGATTTGTGTTAAGTTACAGCTTATCAATACAAACAGATTGCCTAAAAGGCTAAAAGAAAAAGAATAGATAAATGGAGCAATACATTTGCCTGGAAATTGAGGAGAAATTTGCGGGGTGTTAGTTTGTTAAATTGTCATATTTGTACTAATTTATAACTATTATTATTACAGTACTACTGTTGTAATTACCATTGAGCCCCAAATAATAGTGGTAGTTTCCTACAACATGCTTATATAGTACATATTGTATGATTTGTATGCAGAACAAAAAAAAGGAATGGAAAGTGTATAACGTTCTAATATTGACAGTGAGTGTACCCTAATAATAGTAGTGAGTGTGTGAGGCATGCAATGATTCAACCCATTTTAGATGTCCATGGCCTTTATTCTTGAGTAAAGGTTATCATTTGGACTGTATGGTTTGCCAGACTTGCCACTGATCACTGTTGTATTGAAACATCTACTTTACTGTCGTAATTATATTTTTGACCGTACAACTCTTATTTGTTTGCGAAAGCAACTAAAAGTTTTATATTGATCACTCTTGATAAAAAAAAAAAAAAAGAAATTTAATCAAAACATCATATTACTCTTCTCAATAAGACAATGCACCAAATTAAATTATTGATCATTTTGATCAAAACAATACATGTAAGAAGCAATCAATAATTCCATGACACTTCTTATAAGTGATAATAACATAACACTACAAAGAGCATGGCCTAAATAATGATGTTATTTTGAGTTTCTCACCAAATAGTTGGTTTGTAAATTAGTTAGGGATATTGACATCCACGGTGCTTGTATTTTATTTAGAAAATATTGAATGACATTGTAGACCTACTATTTTATAGATAAAACATACGAAGTACGGAGTATTAAATAATTGGACTCTAAACAATCCTATTAATAATAGAAAAAATAAAAAGAAACAAGCAATTATAAAGAGAGTGAAAGATGGCTCACTTGGTTTGAGCTTTATTTCCCATTCTAGGGAATCCTGGAATCAACTCTCACTACTTGCCCTTGTAGCTTCCTAACACACAAATAAAAAACAAGTAATTAATCAAGGAATTGAGGATGTTAATGAAATGATACACTTGTGAAAAACTAGAAAATAAGACTCGTATATATATAACTATATAAGTTGACTTACGCTCAACTAAAAATAAATAAATAAATAAACAAACAAGCTCGAACCAACCTCGAACAACGAAAATTTATATAAGCCAAATCCAAACAAGAATTTAAAAGCTGGTTCATACTCGAGCTCGACTTAGGCTTTCTAATTATATTATCAAGAACAAGCTTAGCTTGAATAGGTTCCTACCTGATTTGGCTCGACCCGTTGGCACCCCTAAGGATCATTCTACATGTTCATGACATCAACAAAATTGATTTTCCTTTAAAAAAAGAAAGCATTGCAAACAACAAATTAAATTAAGATGAAATCAAGAACCAAATTAGGACATTGTTGTTTTTGACAGACATTACTAACAACAGTTTAGGAGAAACACTTAGAGTATAGCTGAAGAGCATAATTATCTTGACTCGAGTGGATGACTTAATTAAGGATTCCGGATTACATTTCTTACCCCAAACTTAATTGGACCAAAGTAATTATGCCTTTTCCTTTGTTAAAGCAATGCCAAAGTTATAGATTTGGAAAATTGAATGCAAAGTACTTAAAAAACCATTGGAAAACCATTATGCTATGTTAGCAACTTAGCATATGGTAATTCAACCATTATGCTATAGAATACTTAAACATGTAAACAACACAAGAGACTTTAACTCTACTCATAAGCTTGCAATTAGTACTCCA
Organism: Suaeda aralocaspica; assembly: GCA_016808085.1. Classification (NCBI taxonomy): domain Eukaryota; kingdom Viridiplantae; phylum Streptophyta; class Magnoliopsida; order Caryophyllales; family Amaranthaceae; genus Suaeda; species Suaeda aralocaspica. Next base: position 4,975,118 of record PYUH01000078.1, read on the forward strand.
TAGCATGTTAAATGTACCCTATTAAACAATACTCCATACTTTCTGTAAAAAAAAAACTACAAACAAATACTATAGTCTATAAATTTATAGAATGTATACTAGTTTAAGATGATATTACAAGATACATTATTAAATTGTACATTCACATGAATCACATCATTACTCAAAATCTCAAAATACAAATGTTTAATAGATTTGTGCTTAAAGTTATTTCTTTTCAAGATGATACTACTAATATAACATTTTATTTGGAAAATAGAGGCAATATAATCATTTAGAGAATGAAGAATTCACATTTATAAAATGAATTTATTAAAAGATTTATGAAAAGTAGACAGATAGGATGAATAATAAGAGGGGGTCTGATTGAGAAAACACATGATTAGACCCAACATCTAAAGCATCTCAAAGGGTCCCTTATTTTAGTTGCTTTCGATTAATAATAATAATAATAATAATAACAATAATAAATATAATTTATGGTCCACCAGCTCATTTCTCTCAAGTTGGTGGGCCATTTCTAATTTCTAATTTCTAATTTTGTTGCCTAACACTCAATTAATTTTGTATTAATGTGGACTGTGGAGCGTTTAGAAGTTGCCAAAAGTTGACCATTTCTAACCATAAACAACAGCTTCATTCTTCACTAAACCAAATTTTTTTCCATTAGCAGTTTGCTATTATAAATCCAAAATTTTGATGTACTGTATAGCAAATAACAAAGATCACCAAAAAAGGAATTGGTAATGAACAATAAGAAATTGAGTGAGTACTTGACTACCGGAGTTTTCATGAAAATTTATTAGGGAATTTTTATTTTAAATTTATAACAAATCATATTAATTATTTAAATTCTATGATTATGTAGGCATGTCACCATTCACCAAATGCAGGATTCTACTGTTTGATAGCGAGCTTATGAATTTTGTATTATGTAGTATTATAACTAAACTGCCTTCAACCACAAGCTTATTCTCTCTGAATGTGTATGCTTGCAATATAATATTTTTAATTTACTAGATTACATCATTAGATAAAATAGCAGAGTTCAGGAAGATCAAGCATGTTCCACTCTTCTTTTTTTTTTTCCTTTTCCTAATACGGAGTATATCACAATTTCATCCGTCAAGAAAATTAATTTCAACTCTTAAGCTATAAAACCGTATGGATTAAAACTTACAAGTAGAGTCGAATTCTTTTCCCTACCGATCATATCCTTCTCTTATTAGCATTAAACTACGATTATACACATTACACGAGCAATTACCATCTAAAAGAAGGGATTCTCTACATGAATCTAATGCTTGCTTCTTGGTCAAAAAACAAAATTAAATTTAGATGCTTTATAGAATCCTCTTACCCCAAAAAATCATTTTCATAATGCTCAATTCCACTTCATGCTCAATTTACTGAAATCCTTTTTATGCATTTTTTTTTCCAACTCAAGAGACAAGTTCCCCTTTTATTTGGGCCCTATCTGCTTTTCTTTCTTTGGCTCCTTCACCATTCAAACCATACTTTTTTCCCACTGATTTCTAAATTTCCAACTCTCTTCTTCTTCTTTCTTCCTTACAAAAACAATCAATTACAAGTATTTGTAATTTCTACTGTAAATAATAGTATTAAGGAATTATTAGCAACTTATTCTACTAATCCCCTAATTATCTATGGCACCAAACAAATTTTCAAACATGTTTCATAGAAGAACCAACAAAATTACTAGAGTTCTTATCTATGCTTTTCTTGAATGGACTCTAATCTTTTTCCTTCTCCTAAACTCCCTATTTTCCTACTTCATTCTTAAATTCGCGCTATATTTCGGCCTTAAACCCCCCTGCTTCCTCTGTTCTAGGCTTGATCATTGCTTAGACTCTCACAGGAAAGAAAAGCATAAGAAATCAATCTTTTCTTCCTACACAGACATCATTTGTGATCAACATGCTGCTGAATTATCCAAGATTGGGTATTGCTCGAATCATCGAAAGCTCGTTGAATCACAGAACATATGTGAGGATTGCTCATCATCATCTTCTTCATGCCATGATCCTGAGCTCTTCAAAGCTGCTGATGATGATGATGCAAAAGCTGCTGTTGTGAAGAAGTGTTCTTGTTGTGATGAGGTGATCAAACCAAACACCAAAGTCGACACCAAAATTTCTTCCTTGGATTTTGTGATCGAAGAAAGAGAGCTATTGGGTGGTTGTATATTAGATCAAAATGTGCAGGTGAGTTCTGAACAGTCTGATGATCAACCTGATTTCGGGTATCAATTTCTAGGTGATGGCACTGAAGAAGACGAAGATGATGAGAAGATTAAAACAGGAGATATGGTATTTCAAGCAGAAAAGGAACCTCTCCTTGTTAATGATGATGATGATAATGGTAAGAATAAGGAGATTGTTAGTGTTATCACTCAGAATTTATCTGCTGATATGCTTCCGCAACATCTAGAGTTCTATATTGATCATGACGATTATAGATTGATCCCAGTTGGATTAACTGGTGATACAATCAAAGTGGAGAACAAAGGTGAACAAACTAAAAGAACATTTGAGGATGATGAAAACAAAGACGCTTCATTCGAGTTGGTATTCGAAGGAGATGAACTTGTTCTTCCTGGGTGTCAAGTGGTTAGTCCTACTAAGGAGTTGCCTAGTATACAGGAGGAAGAAGAAGAAAGCATAATTGAGAATTTACAAAAGGATTCTAATGATGAAGCCATTTCGGAGGGTTCAGAAAATTCTGAGCTAGAATTCAAAGGTTGTAAGACTCAGAATGTGAAAGTTCTTAAAGATGAGGAAAAGATGGATAGTTTCAGAAAGTTTGAGCTGGAATTTGAAGGTTGTGAGACTCAAAATGTGGAAAATCTTAAAGATGAGGAAAAGATGGATAGTTTCGAAAACTTTGAGCTGGAATTTGAAGGTTGTGAGGCTCAAAATTTGGAAATTCTTAAAGACAAGGAAAAGATGGATAGTTCAGAAAATTTCGAGCTGGTATTTGAAGGAAATGAACTCGTATCAATGTGTGAGTTGGATAATAAGGATTTGCCTCAAGAAGAAGAAGTGAGCAGGATTGATGAGTTGCAAAATTGCGAAAATGAGGAAATCTCAAAAGCTTTAGAACAGGAAGAAGAAGAAGTGAGCATGATTGATGAGTTGCAAAATCGCNCCTTGGATTTTGTGATCGAAGAAAGAGAGCTATTGGGTGGTTGTATATTAGATCAAAATGTGCAGGTGAGTTCTGAACAGTCTGATGATCAACCTGATTTCGGGTATCAATTTCTAGGTGATGGCACTGAAGAAGACGAAGATGATGAGAAGATTAAAACAGGAGATATGGTATTTCAAGCAGAAAAGGAACCTCTCCTTGTTAATGATGATGATGATAATGGTAAGAATAAGGAGATTGTTAGTGTTATCACTCAGAATTTATCTGCTGATATGCTTCCGCAACATCTAGAGTTCTATATTGATCATGACGATTATAGATTGATCCCAGTTGGATTAACTGGTGATACAATCAAAGTGGAGAACAAAGGTGAACAAACTAAAAGAACATTTGAGGATGATGAAAACAAAGACGCTTCATTCGAGTTGGTATTCGAAGGAGATGAACTTGTTCTTCCTGGGTGTCAAGTGGTTAGTCCTACTAAGGAGTTGCCTAGTATACAGGAGGAAGAAGAAGAAAGCATAATTGAGAATTTACAAAAGGATTCTAATGATGAAGCCATTTCGGAGGGTTCAGAAAATTCTGAGCTAGAATTCAAAGGTTGTAAGACTCAGAATGTGAAAGTTCTTAAAGATGAGGAAAAGATGGATAGTTTCAGAAAGTTTGAGCTGGAATTTGAAGGTTGTGAGACTCAAAATGTGGAAAATCTTAAAGATGAGGAAAAGATGGATAGTTTCGAAAACTTTGAGCTGGAATTTGAAGGTTGTGAGGCTCAAAATTTGGAAATTCTTAAAGACAAGGAAAAGATGGATAGTTCAGAAAATTTCGAGCTGGTATTTGAAGGAAATGAACTCGTATCAATGTGTGAGTTGGATAATAAGGATTTGCCTCAAGAAGAAGAAGTGAGCAGGATTGATGAGTTGCAAAATTGCGAAAATGAGGAAATCTCAAAAGCTTTAGAACAGGAAGAAGAAGAAGTGAGCATGATTGATGAGTTGCAAAATCGCAAAAATGAGGAAATCTCAAAAACCTTAGAACAGGAAGAAGAAGAAGAAGAAGAAGAAGAAGAAGAAGAAGAAGAGCAAGAGGAAACTACAATTCCTGAGGACGATCACATTTTGGATGTGCAGGAAAGAGTTGATCAAGCCACAGAAGACAGTACTCCAGGTACTAAGAGCCTTATTCCAACATCTGCTATATTCTATTTTCTTTCATTAGCTATGTTTTATTTATATCAGTTTGGATTAGTTATTATATATGTCAAGAGTCAAAATAAATATATTAACTCCTATGATCAGTTTCTACAGAGGATAATGTATTGAAAAGTAATGAAACTGACACTGAAGAACAGAATCAGAATCCAACAGACAAGCCGTTAATCAATGAGTACGAAGAGGATATTGCATTCAAATTGAGGAATTACGAAAATGAAGTTGACACTGAATTACAGAATCAGAATCCAACAGATAAGCCATTGATTGATGAGTACGAGGGGGACATTGCATCACAATTGAGGAAGGACGAAAATGAATCTGACACTGAAGAACGGAATCAGACTCAGAATCCAACAGATAAGCCATTAATTGAAGAGTATGAGGAGAATATTGCATTAAAACAGAAGAAATATGAAGACGAAACTGAAAGTAATCAGAATCTAACAAATGAGATACTGACTGAAGTGGATGGGCACCCTACACCCTGCAGGAAACAAAGCTACACTATTTCTGACAATGTAATCTCTGAGGTCTCTACCAGTTATCCTCAAGGTAATGTTCATGAACTTCTGGTTATTGTGTTTCGTTTCCATTGCTTTTAGGCTTAACATCTAATAATATAGTTCTGAATCAGATGCTGGAAATGATGAAGAAAGTGAAAATGCTGAAGTGGGCATGCTTTATAACGAGGTAGAAGAAGAGAAAGTTCTCAACGCACCAAGCTCTTCAGATAGTCTACACAAGAAATTGTTGCTTCTAGGAAGAAGAGAATCAGCAACGGAGGAATCACTCGATGGAATGAGTATGATAAGTGAGCAAGGCATTGCGGGTGAAGCCATAGAGAAGCTCAAAGAGGACCTACTCGCTGAGAGGAAGACATTGAGAGCAGTATATAAAGAGCTGGAGGAGGAAAGGAATGCCTCAGCAGTTGCAGCAAACCAAACAATGGCAATGATAACTAGGATTCAAGAAGAGAAAGCAACTATACAGATGGAAGCCTTGCAGTACCAAAGAATGATGGAAGAACAGTCGGAGTATGATCAGGAAGCGCTGCAGATGATGAATGAGCTTGTGGTGAAGAGGGAGAAAGAGAAGCTAGAACTTGAGAAGGAGTTGGAAGTGTATCGGAAGAAGGTGATAGATTATGAGGAAAGAGAGAAATTGAGAATATTGTGTAGGAGAAGAAGTAGGAATTCTTCTGCATCTTGCAGTTATGGAGAAGAGAGTGACGGAGTATCAGTAGATTTGAATCAGGAAGTGAAGGATCAAGAGGAAGATGCTGTTACTCCACAGAATCGGGAAGAAAATGTACACCAAGATACACCCACTGATGCAGTCCTATGTTTACAAGATTCATTGATCGGGTTTGAAGATGAGAGGCAAGCGATTCTTGAGCAGCTTAAGGTTTTAGAGGAGAAACTCTTTACTCTGGCAGAGGAAGAAGAGGAGCATCTTGAGAATGGAAAGTCATATGAGCATTTTTATGAAGAAAATGGCAAAGATTTTGACAGTAATGGTCATGTTAATGGTAATGAATGTGACAGCAATGGGTTTAGCCATGTTAATGGACAACATCAACAAGAGAGGAAGAGGAACGGCTCAATGCCAAAGAAGCTTCTTCTTCCATTGTTTGATGCAGCAGAGTCCTTAGAATCTCCGAATGGAGAGTTACTAAATGGAGATGAAAATGGATTTCATTTTACAAAATTCGAGCTAGATAATAAAAAATTTGCACTAGAAGAGGAAGTCGATCATGTATATGAGAGGTTACAAGCCCTAGAAGCTGATAGGGAGTTCCTAAAACATTGCATTGGCTCATTGAGAAAAGGTGACAAAGGCTTGGATCTTCTTCAAGAGATACTACAGCATTTACGAGACTTGAAGAGTGTGGAACTCCAAGCCGTCAAGAATATGGATCATTGTGCTTCAGTTTGAAACCCAATGTTGCCTAATTCGCTCACACCCCCACAGATTGGTGCACAGGTACGCACCCCATTCCACGAATTAGGTAACAACGGCAACTAGTATTCCTCTATGACATTATAGGTAACATAGCATTACATTACATCCCCTTACAGTCCATTTTTGTATATTAGTATAATAACTACATTAACAAGTTGTGTTCTTTGTAAATGCAGATTCCCATCTTCAACACCAGTCAAAAAGTCTCATTCTATATGATTGAAAGATACAAAAAAAAGAAGAAGATCAAGCTTTTATTGTCTAGGATTCAGTGAAAGGCCCCTAAATGGTGAAGGAGGTTCTTTCTTGGTTATGACCCAATTTTCTTCCTTTCTTTTTCCCCTGCTTTTGTTATGTGTCCCAAGCAGATGTAAAATCCCAATATTTTGGTGGGGTAATCAGTCTTTTATTTTTAAATTTATATTTTTTCTTGCACATCACCTCCCTATAAGGAAAAAGGGGATGGTGGATTTCATGTGTCTGTCATTTTGTATTTGTTTTCTGAGTAAACACATAACATTAGTTTCATGATTACATACATTTAGGATTAGGAATTTTAGCTGGTTTTTATGCTTCATTTTTGTTTTATGTCAGAGATTTTGGGAAGGAAATTTTTGCCTTTTTTTTTTTTTTTGTGAGTTATCAGTTGTATCATTTGATCATATACCACATGGGCATATGATCAAAGCTTTTGGAGGAAAGTTAGCTTACATGTAAATTAATTTAATTAATGTAATGAATTGTCCTGTAAAGTATATAAAGTGAGTGTTTGTTAATGCTAGCCTTGATCAAGCTTTATATTATTTTTAATTATTTTCTTAATACTCGATATAATTGGGACAAAGTACATATAATTATGGCAATTACAAGCCAAAACTGGTTAACTTTGCTTAAAGCAAACTACTCTTCTGGTTAGGTAAAAAATATTGTAACCCATGAAACAATCAATTATTCCATTTGATTAATACAGAAAAAAGTAACTAAAAAGTAATTAGATACTAGGTTAACCTAGACCAAAACTCTTCCTCATTGTCCCTCACAAAACCAGAAGGAGAAGAAGACGGTGCAACTCCTTATGAGTGTGTATGTGCATGTGCTGTGTTCTAGTCATATTGCTCTGCGTCATTCGCCTTCAGTTTTAAATACTGCAGTTGTCATCATCTCCCCAAACTAATTTGGCATGATTTGGAATTTTTGAAAACTTCAGTTTCAAACTCAAAACATTCTAACATGTACCATCAGCCATCAGGCCTTCAATTCTAGGCTATGATCACCTGTCGACCTTCTAAATTATATTGCCAATTAAATAGTGAATTGGTGATTGAATTAGCTATAAGGCAAAGTGGCAAGCAGTATCCCTACGGAAGATGGTTCTTAGTTCTTAGTCTGGTTGCCGGATTGAGGATTACAAAGGTTTCTTATTTAACCTCCCTTCTAAGTTCTAATTCACTTATTGAATTAGGATCCTGTCCCTAACAATGCCCATTACACCTTAGTTGATCGAACATACAAAAACAAGCTAACTAAAACACTCCAAAGAAGGAAGTTCAAACAAGAAAGTGGTGCTCACCTCTTCACCAGAGATTGTGCCGCCTTTTCACCGATATAAAATCCATGTCTGGTTCACTTATCTTATCTCTGTTATATTTTACTCTATAATTTCTGAATAGCCGACCTGTGATTAAATACTAGAAAAAAAAAAAAAAAA